>JASANG010002999.1:0-52768 GCA_030248215.1 Enoplolaimus lenunculus | reverse complement strand
ACCTAAGAATAAGTCTAAGCGTAAGGATATGCCTGTACCTAAGCCTAAGTCTAAGCGTAAGGATATGCCTGTACCTAAGCCTAAGTCTAAGCGTAAGGATATGCCTATACCTAAGACTAAGTCTAAGCGTAAGGATATGCCTGTATCAAGCCGAAGTGTAAGAGTAAGGATATGCCTGTGCCTAAGCCTAAGTCTAAACGTAAGGATATGCCTGTGCCTAAGCCTAAGTCTAAGCGTAAGGATATGCCTATACCTAAGAATAAGTCTAAGCGTAAGGAGATGCCTGTACCTAAGCCTAAGTCTAAGCGTAAGGATATGCCTGTACCTAAGCCTAAGTCTAAGCGTAAGGATATGCCTGTATCAAGCCGAAGTGTAAGAGTAAGGATATGCCTGTGCCTAAGCCTAAGTCTAAGCGTAAGGATATGCCTGTGCCTAAGCCTAAGTCTAAGCGTAAGGATATGCCTATACCTAAGAATAAGTCTAAGCGTAAGGATATGCCTGTGCCTAAGCCTAAGTCTAAGCGTAAGGATATGCCTGTACCTAAGCCTAAGTCTAAGCGTAAGGATATGCCTGTGCCTAAGCCTAAGTCTAAGCGTAAGGATATGCCTGTGCCTAAGCCTAAGTCTAAGCGTAAGGATATGCCTGTGCCTAAGCCTAAGTCTAAGCGTAAGGATATGCCTGTGCCTAAGCCTAAGTCTAAACGTAAGGATATGCCTGTACCTAAGCCTAAGTCTAAGCGTAAGGATATGCCTGTATCAAGCCGAAGTGTAAGAGTAAGGATATGCCTGTGCCTAAGCCTAAGTCTAAACGTAAGGATATGCCTGTACCTAAGCCTAAGTCTAAGCGTAAGGATATGCCTGTACTCAAGCCGAAGTGTAAGCGTAAGGATATGCCTGTGCCTAAGCCTAAGTCTAAACGTAAGGATATGCCTGTACCTAAGCCTAAGTCTAAGCGTAAGGATATGCCTGTATCAAGCCGAAGTGTAAGAGTAAGGATATGCCTGTGCCTAAGCCTAAGTCTAAACGTAAGGATATGCCTGTGCCTAAGCCTAAGTCTAAGAGTAAGGATATGCCTTTTCCTAAGAATAGGTCTAAGCGTAAGGATAGGCCTGACCTAAGCCTAAGTCTAAGCGTAAATAGATGCCTGTACCTAAGCCTAAGTTTAAGTGTAAGGATATGCCTGTGCCTGAAGCCTAAGTCTAAGCGTAAGGCATATGCCTGTACTTAAGCCTAAGTCTAAGCGTAAGGATATGCCTGTGCCTAAGCCTAAATCTAAAGCGTAAGGACTATGCCCGTCCGAAGCCTAAGTCTAAGCGTAAGGATAAGCCTGTACCCAAACCTAAGGGTAAATGTAAGGATATGCCTGTGCCTAAGCCTAAGTCTAAGCGTAAGGATACGCCTATACCTAAAGAATAAGTCTAAGCGTAAGGATATGCCTGTACCTAAGCCTAAGTCTAAGCGTAAGGATATGCCTGTACCTAAGCCTAAGTCTAAGCGTAAGGATATGCCTGTATCTAAGCCTAAGTGTAAGAGTAAGGCACATGCCTGTACCTAAGCCTAAGTCTAAGCGTAAGGATATGCCTGTACCTAAGCCTAAGTCTTAGCGTAAGTAAGGTATAAGCCTAATACCAAAACCAAAGCTTAATTCTTAGCCTAAGCCTTAGCCTAACCCTAATCCAAGGCAAAAATAGTAGTGTAAAGATTAAGCTTACTGCATAGCCATTCCGCAAAAAATACAGTCCGCCCCTGATGCGTGTATGGGCCACTTCGTGTATAACGTTTCGAATCAGGCAGCGATAATTTCCAAAGAAAACAGGAAATACTAAACGTATTTCAATATAGGGTTCCACAATTCCATAATGATTTATAATTAATTCTGTTGGGTTTGTTTGTATCTTGTAAACCAAAATTAGTAATTATTGCTTGTTTTAGGCATTAGGCCCATGTAAAGATCAGGGGCGGAACGTTTTTGTGTGGGACTGCAATAGAGTAGGCTTAAGCTTTAGACTAATTTTTTTGCTTGGATTAGGCTTAGGCTTAGGCTCAGAGTTACGAATATGCTCATTGTTACGTTTAAGTTTAGGCTTAGGCTCAGAGTTACGAATATGCTCATTGTTACGTTTAAGTTTAGGCTTAGGCTCAGAGTTACGAATATGCTCATTGTTACGTTTAAGTTTAGGCTTAGGCTCAGAGTTACGAATATGCTCATTGTTACGTTTAAGTTTAGTCTTAGGCTTAGACTTAGGAATACGCTTATAATACTGTTCCGCTCCTTTCTTTACATGGGCCATTCTGTCGACAAAGGCGTTGTTCAACTCACTCATCGCTTTGATACACCTGAACATTGGCGTTCACTTCACACAGTTCTTCTGTCAACAGTTGTAAGTTTGAATTGACATAGCTTAGTTCTAACGTTACTTGGTCGCGTAGTCGTTTATTATTTGATACCCTGAAATTAGCCAAAAAAAGCTATACGTTAAACACAAAAAATAGATTTCCACCCTGGGAACAACAGTTTTTTTACATCTCCCAAAAATATAATCTGTTGGTTTCAGGGGTCCGAAAGATTTTCTCGCTCGCTACGTTCCACTGTGCGACCAGAGGTGAAAAATACTGGAGTCGGAGGTCAACAACATTTGCCGGAGCATGATCCAGCGGTGATGCCGAATTTTGATGCGAAATTACGCAGTTAAAATAATGTTTAATGTACACATTTCAGCAAATATCTGTACGGTGTTGTTAATTGTTTCGGGTTTACGCTTAGTTTTTACTAAATGCCCACAATTATTTCCTCAAAATGGCACCAAAAGTTAAAACCAAACACCGCAGAAATAAAATTTTGTAAAAACTATCGACAATCGTACGGCCGAAGCTGCCGCAACGTCCGGCACAAATTTTACCGGAGCCGGAAGTCGGTATTCTACCATAGCCGGAGCAAGATTTCCGGTTGTACCCTGCACGCTTGTTTTTCACAAGCTTATAAATAGGCTTATGGTTCGCTAAAATGAGATAAAAATTGCAGAAGCAACTACTTCAAAAGATTTTCAGCGCCTGCAAGCAATCGCATCTCTTTACTGATTTGATCGTTGAGTACACAACGTTTTTGTTGTAGTCGACTGCGTTGTGTTTGTTGCAACGGATTGTTTGCCTGCAACTCGAACTCGTACTCTGTAGCTGGATGGATTTACACAAACTGAGACGGGTCATTTCAAGTTAGTCTCCGCCCCCCGGAACGAAACTTGGGGTTGTGACAGACAAACCAGTAGTTAAAACAGTTTCTATTTTGCGTTCTAGGCCCATATTCTCAAATGTGTATTGCAACTATCATCAGTTAGTAATAGGTATTCAAACTCACTAACTATTGCAGTTGTTGAACTCAAATTTGGTACATGAGTAGAGCAATTCATATGCGAACAGTGGTGCTAATTTTAAGCCTCAGAAAGTACTGGTTTCAAAGTTACAAGATCTAGCACCAACTGGTGATAAGTCACGATTGAGATTACGGACCATTGAAACTATGTTTGCACTGCAGTGATTCGAGTAAGAGTCTTGCGGCAACATCAGCGCCGGTGCAGCCACCCCCCATACCCCCATTAGGGGTCAACCCTAAAGGGGCTCCCTTTCTAACCAGTTGAAACAAAAACCGATTAAGTTTTAAAATGCGTCTGGTTTCTCGCTCGCTACGCTGGCGAGTTTGGGGGCCCACCCTGGAATTTGGGGCGAGCCCCTACCCTTGCCTGCTCCGGTACTGGGTAATATAAGTAGTTTTCTTGATACGATTCCAAATCAATAGGAGTCTATATTCCGAATTAATTAGAGTACGTAAATGGTTTGTGAACCAAATAAAGATTCGTACAGAATTTGATTACTCAAAATATAAATTATCTACAAGTAACATAACTTCAAATCATAAAACTAGGGACAATGTTACTTTTAGAGGCGTAACAGTAGATTAACCGTATTCCTAAGCCTTAGCCTAACCGTTCCAAAAGTGTTTTTCTAAGCCTAAGCCAAAGCCAAAGCCTAAGCCTAAGCCTAAGCAAAAAATTGTGATCTAGAATCTAAACCTACTATTTTATAGACCCACAACTTTACGAACATTAAAGTAACATGGGCCAAAAATGGCATAAGCGAAAGTTGACAATAATCCGTAAAGCGTAGGTTTGACGTTTATAAACCAGCCCATTTGGTGAACCACAAATTGCAGTTATTCAAACATGACCCGTAGGGATCCTTATTGGCTTACCCTTGGCTTCTTACAAAGTTCTTGCTTGCGATTGTCTCCAGAGATCATGGCAACATATTTTGGGAAAATTCAAATTGTAATTTTTACTTTTTTACAATTTTAAGAAAGTATTTTAAAAGAAAAAATAATTTGAGTTAATAAATAAATGAAATAAATAAATGATAAAATTATTGACGCAATTGATCGGCTCCAGAATAAGCTTTAAGTAGATACTTTTTGCTTAGACTTAGGCTTAAACTTAGAAAAAAATATTACACTACTGTTACAGCCATGTTCTATAAATTGGCTATTGCAGGTAAAACGCGTAGTCACCCCTCATCCCAAAACCCAAAATCCAGCCTGCGCCTGCTAGAGGGGTGTGTACATAAAAATTTTCCCACGGTTAATAGTTAAGTCTGGGAGTAAAATTAAAGTTTTAGTAAAACGCGTATTCACCCCTCATCTCAAAACCCAAAATCCTGCCTGCGCCCGCTAGAGGGGGGTGCACATAAAAATTTTCCCACGGTTAATAATTAGGTCTGGGAGCAAAATCGAAGTTTTAAAATTGCGTAATTTAAAAATTAGAAAAAATGTTAAAATTTTGTAGTCGAAATTTAATCCCAAAATCATGAATTGGTAGAATACAGCGCAAATAAGTGGCTCAAAGGATTATAACAACAACAACGATGCATGTAAATACAGAATAAAACAAAACATTTAAATAAAAACAACACAAAAAAACCTATAAAAGAAGAAAATCTTTTCATTTATCTACAACTGTTTTTTATTTTCAATTTTAAGACAACACGAAATTTTGAATTTTAAAACATTTTGTGCTAAAATAATTCATAAAATGCACAAAACCAACAACAACAACAACATAAAGAAACAGTTTTTTAGACATAAACACATACAAAAACGGTTTTAAGAAAGTTGCAAAATGAGATTTTAAGACAATCCAGTTTCAGCAATAGTCACACGTATACACCAGGGGTGAATACAATGACGATCCATGGCCGATCCAAAGGAACCCCGGCCCGGCCTTACGCCAGTGCAACAACAAGGATCAAAGCTAAAATTTCGTGCTAAGATTTAGTACTAAAATTGTATTTGGCTTCTGGCTCGCTTCACTTGGCATCCGTATGAATAATTATTGGATCCACACGAAAACAGGGTACATTTTCTGAATATCATTGGAATATCTTTAGAAAAACAGAATTTTTACATATTTAGAAATTTAGAATAATCTGATATATATTTAGGTTTCCAAGAACACTCGCTGGTATCAATGGTTCCTAAAAATGACTTTTCAATGTGACAACCAACACCCTTTGAACTATTAAAATTCCGGCTACTTGCTGATGCACCAATTAAAACAATTTCACTTAAAAAATAGAAAAAATAAATTTCGAGGGGGGTCTTTGATTCGGTGGCGGGGGAGAGGCTACACAACGGGGGGGCGGACCCTGTAGTGGCCTGCTAAAACTATAGAAAGATTGTGAAGTGTCATTCAGAACACGTTTTACCACCTTCAGTGTGTTTATAAAAGTGATATTTGTGAGTATATTTTTACTCAAAAAGTATTAAAAAATAACATGAAAAAAGAAATAGTTTTGATTTTAAATATGGTAGTCACGGAGGTAAAAATGTAAAATATTTAAAATTTTTAAAGTCCATAAAAATTTAAGTAACTTCCAGCGGCAATCCTGCGGCCGGGACTGCCGCTAGAAGCGTTTTAGGAACTGTGAAGCGGAACAGATTTTTTTACCTCGTGCCTTCAGTCTGGTGCCAGTGTGCAACAGAAATTCCGATTTCGGTAGGGAAATCCGGTATTCTTCACTGTCCGGTTCCGAAAATAAATCAGGTATTTTTTCACCGGAATTTTCCGGTATTTTGGTATTAAAAAAATTTTCTTATTTGAAAATTTAAGAAAAATTGGTACATTGTTTTAACTTATTTTCCTAAAATTAACCCAGCGTGTATTGCCAAAATTTTTAATTAGTGTTATACTACATCATTTTATCTTGAGCACGTTTCCAGCTACTGCATTTGTTTCAGGGTTTTGGCGTCCGCAATGATGGTGGCTGTTACACCATTAAAAGCGATAAAATAGCGCTAAAATAAAGTTTTTCGGTAACAAGTAATTTTTTGTTTTTTTTCTGGTTTATGTGTTCCAAACCTGAATTCCGGTTCTATATATTCGGGTTGGAAACCGGGAACCGGAACAGAAATTCAAATTTTGCCAGAATTTAAGCCTTGATGGAAATTGCTATCCAGCCTTATGATTCTACGTACTTATGCATCAGCGAAATCTGTAAACAGGGTGTTCTTAAGAGCAATTAGCAACAACTTGGCGTTGACCTGATTTGGTATACAGAATCCGAACAAATTCACAGTAATGGATGCGCGAGCGGATCGGGTTTGCTGGCTAAAATACAGATGGGTTACAGGATCAAAACCTCAGGCATACTAACATTGAACCAACTGAAATTGTACAGTCATGGCGCCTCCTTAATATAGATTAGGATTATTGCTTTTTTGACAGTGGCTCACATTTGGCGTTTATCCGTCTTTGTTCAAAAAGTTAAGTATTTACTTAACTCAGCAGTGCAGAAGTTGGTTGTAATTTTAATGTCATTCACACGTTACCGTTTGTAGGTTGCGCGCGAATGCAGACTGGCCCTGTGCTCTGCTGGAACGGGATGGACGTGCCGTACCGTCTACCGTCGACCGACATTTCGTCCACTGGCGACATAGCTAATAAGCGGACATTTATGAGTTCAGCGCAACGGTGTGCGCACAAAATTTATGTGGCAAATTAAGCCGGTGTTTAGCTAATTAAAGTTTTAAATGTTAGTTCTTACATATGCCACAAATTTTAAAAGAAGCTAAAATGCGCGAAATCATTTAAAATGTTTGTTAAAAGTTCAGTACTGTCTGAGCTGGACTGGGGTATATTTGGCATCGGGGCACAGAAATTGATTGAACCTTTAATGCACTTGGCTACAGTAATGTTTTGGATTTTTCAATCTTAAATGCTGACATCTCAATTTAGAGCACCAAAGATGCGTGTTATGTCGGCTAAAACATAATGCAACTTTAATCAATTTGAAAAATTTAGTATTGTATAAGTCGCATAAAACACAGTACCGGACATACATTAGATATATTGATAGCTATGCGGACATTTCTTCCCCTAAAGAAGCAACGGTATCGAAATGTAAGCTTTTTATAGTTCAAGTAGCGGCGGACATATATTTAGCTAACTATACTGTAGGACGTTGCTCGTGCGCAGGAGTGCTTATAGTAACGTGTGACTGATATAAATAAATATTTAAGTAAGGTTGCAGAAACCAAGTCAACGGCTGGGTTTCCGAAACCCTACTTATGCGGTCTTCACGTTATACTGGCAGCTTGGAATATGTTTTGTCACTATTGGACTATTGGGTAACGTTCTGTCTTCATATAGACCCTTTATCGCATTCAACAATTCGTATTTGTCTGCAATTAACATGTGTCGATCACCTTTTGTTCTTCAATATCATATGATATTCGAGGTATTGTCTGCGAATATCATATGATATATTTTTAAATGTCTGCATACTTGAGGTAACATACCCAAATTGTCCTACTGAATATCATATGATACTAGAATTTGAAATTTTAATTTTTGAATTATGAAGCTGGAGTCTGTAAAAATTGATTTTGTGTTGCTGATTAATGATTGGCAAACGTGTACTTGATATCTAAATCACATTTGGTTACGTATCCGTGCAAAGGCCCGATCTTTAGATAATTTGCATAAAAGTTAAGTAGCGCGGATCAGATGAAAGAGCAACTTCAGCCCTTATCAAGCCTGAATAGTATATCGAGAGAGGTATGATTTCTATATGAATTGTTCTTTAATACGCAGATATTCCTGTGGTGCGCACTGCGCAGTGCCTATTGTTTCAGACTAAAAATTTTAAAATTGGATTGTCACAAAATAGGCCCTGTACAGATCGGACCTTTGATCAGGACAGCGACGATTAGTGCCGCTACCGTCCAACTTTTTATTCATTTATGAGTACCCAAAGATTACACTGACCCGCTGAATATCATATGATATTCGTTGAAATTTTGGAATATCATATGATATTCGCATAAATGTCCCACAGTATCACCTGACATACTGTTGCTTGTACACATTGATCGGTTGAGAGCGGTGGTTTGTAAGCTAATCTTATGACATTCGAGTTTTGTCTGTTGACCCGATATAAGAGCCCGAATTTTTACGTTGACGTCGAATCAACATGGGACAAACCGTGTCCATGTGGTACGGCTTAGTACTTAAGTACGTGCTAAGTAATTACTTAACGATTTTGTCGTTTTTAAAAGCGTACATAAGTTAAGTAAACACTTAAGTCGCTGACTAAAGTTGACAATTACAAATTTACCATTCAGGCATACTAAACTAGTTTAATTGAAATTGTAGACTCATGATGCCTGCTTAATATAAAGCAAAGCTATTACTTTCGTGTTATCACAATTTCTGACCTTTGGCATTTATTTGTCTTTGCTTGAAATTTAATTATTTACTTATAAATCGTCAACTTAAGTAATTACTGCTCGAAATTTAAGTATTTACTTAAATCGTCAACTTAAGTAATTACTTAACTATAACTTAAGTAAGCTTTCAGAAACCCAGCCAGTGTCTACTACGCAAGCATACTGACTTATGAACCATCAAATTTTGGTAGTAGCAAAATACACCGCGTATCAATTTTATCTCGGATTTTACTTGAATATAATTCAGTAATTGTACATAATAGCAATATCGCAACGACATTTCTTAAGCATATTTGAGTTTTATTTTGACGGTATATTGCGTTTGCATCGCGTTCATCTTTTGAATAAATTTTTTTTTTTTTTGTTTTTTTTTTTTTTTTTTTTTTTTTGTTGTTTTTGTTCGGCCGAGACGAACCGGACGCGCTGTTCTCGGCCGATTACACCTCAGTTACAAACTATTTTGGTACAGAGTATGCACAATCGGTATTTTAAAAGATAAATTAAAAAACCTTAAAGCCCTATTCACAAGTGCAAGTTTTCGCTGCGAGAACTTGCAGCTGCAAATTGCACGCAGAACATGGATTTTTTCATCACCCAATGAGAATGCGGCTGCAATAAATTCAATGAACTTGCATGGTTGTTCACACATGTGAGCTAAATTCCAAGCTATGATTTTTAATGAATTATTTGCAGCTGCAAGTTTTTCAAACGCGATTTTGGATAAAACTTGCAAGTGCAAGGAGCAGCTGCAAGTTCTCGCAGCAAAAACTCCAACGTGTGAATAAGGCTTAATAAACCTAATCCTCAAACTAAACTTAAAACTAAACAATCCATAATTTTGGCAAACGTTTAAACATATAAATACTGTAGTGACCTGAATAAGGGGAGACTGATATTCGTTTGGCCTCTCCAGAGGGTACCCCCTGTAATTCGGTTACGGACAGGACTGTAATTATGGTATGGGACTCTATCCGTTTACGGACTCTTATTAGGGATATGGCTTCCTATTGATTGGGACTTAAAATGGGAACCCCCTCTTATTACCCCCCTTATTCAGGTCAATACAGTAGGTATAAACTCATCCTTACGCTTAGTCTTAGGCATAGGCTTAGGCTTAGCCTCGGTGAACCGTACTTATTTGGTTTTTAGGGTACGCGAAACAATACACAATGTACAGCCTTTATCAAATATGGTTCAACTTCCCGCAGATAACAAAATGCTCACTCGATCAAAAGTTGAAATCTAAATTTCAATCTGACGGTGGGCAAAATTGCTCCCATAAAATTCGTCACCGAATTCGTCCATTTTGCATCCGGGTGTCAAATATCGCCTAAAGATTTGGTCAACAGATAAACGTAACATTTTGGCAAACAATGAAGTTTTCACCCCAAATTGAAACGTCAATCAAACTGCGATAAATCTCGCCTGCCAAAACGCTTGGGGAAAATACAATATTGAATGTTCCGCATTATTAAAATGAACCAAAATTCTTTGTAAGTTATGCTTATATTTTCGGATTAAAAAAATTTCGGCAATATGACCTAACCATCCCCCTGTGGAATATGATTGTGTTAAAGTTACCCTGATACTGTATTTTTCTCATGGTTTGTTTAGATGTATCTTGGTAACTTGTGATAGATGCTACACACATTTGAGAATACAAACCAATACTTGAAATTACAAATTTTAACTTATTGAAACGACTAATAAAAACGCCAATTTCAGCTCTCGCTCAATATGGTGTTGTTGTGGCAAATTAATGATAATTATATATATAATATGTATATATATACACACACTTATATATATATATATATATATATATATATATATATATATATATATATATATAATATATATATATAAAATGTAAATATATATAATTTTCAGTAGTTTTAAATTTAATTTAATCGTTTCAGAATGTTTCTGAGTGAAATTTGGAAAACTATTTTTGAAATATTTTCATTCACAAAAGTTATGTTGATACGCGATGCAAACGCAATATACCGTCAAAATAAAACTCAAATATGCTTAAGAAATGTCGTTGCGATATTGCTATTATGTACAATTACTGAATTATATTCAAGTAAAATCCGAGATAAAATTGATACGCGGTGTATTTTGCTACTACCAAAATTTGATGGTTCATAAGTCAGTATGCTTGCGTAGTAGACACTGGCTGGGTTTCTGAAAGCTTACTTAAGTTATAGTTAAGTAATTACTTAAGTTGACGATTTAAGTAAATACTTAAATTTCGAGCAGTAATTACTTAAGTTGACGATTTATAAGTAAATACTTAAATTTCAAGCAAAGACAAATAAATGCCAAAGGTCAGAAATTGTGATAACACGAAAGTAATAGCTTTGCTTTATATTAAGCAGGCATCATGAGTCTACAATTTCAATTAAACTAGTTTAGTATGCCTGAATGGTAAATTTGTAATTATCAACTTTAGTCAGCGACTTAAGTGTTTACTTAACTTATGTACGCTTTTAAAAACGACAAAATCGTTAAGTAATTATATACTTAGCACGTACTTAAGTACTAAGCCGTACCACATGGACACGGTTTGTCCCATGTTGATTCGACGTCAACGTAAAAATTCGGGCTCTTATATCGGGTCAACAGACAAAACTCGAATGTCATAAGATTAGCTTACAAACCACCGCTCTCAACCGATCAATGTGTACAAGCGACGGTATGTCGCGTGATACTGTGGGACATTTATGCGAATATCATAGGATATTCCTAAATTTCAACGAATATCATATGATATTCAGCGGGTCAGTGTAATCTTTGGGTACTCATAAATGAATAAAAAGTTGGACGGTAGCGGCACTAATCGTCGCTGTCCTGATCAAAGGTCCGATCTGTACAGGGCCTATTTTGTGACAATCCAATTTTAAAATTTTTAGTCTGAAACAATAGGCACTGCGCAGTGCGCACCACAGGAATATCTGCGTATTAAAGAACAATTCATATAGAAATCATACCTCTCTCGATATACTATTCAGGCTTGATAAGGGCTGAAGTTGCTCTTTCATCTGATCCGCGCTACTTAACTTTTATGCAAATTATCTAAAGATCGGGCCTTTGCACGGATACGTAACCAAATGTGATTTAAATATCAAATACACGTTTGCAAATCGTTTCCAACACAAAATCGTTTTTTAAAACCCCAGCTTCATAATTCAAAAATTAAAATTTCAAATTCTAGTATCATATGATATTCAGTAGGACAATTTGGGTATGTTACCTCAAGTATGCAGACATTTAAAAATATATCATATGATATTCGCAGACAATACCTCGAATATCATATGATATTGAAGAACAAAAGGTGATCGACACATGTTAATTGCAGACAAATACGAATTGTTGAATGCGATAAAGGGTCTATATGAAGACAGAACGTTACCCAATAGTCCAATAGTGACAAAACGTGTCCCAAGCGGCCCCGGTTATAACGTGAACCACGCATAAGTAGGGTTTCGGAAACCCAGCCGTTGACTTGGTTTCTGCAACCTTACTCAAATATTTATTTATATCAGTCACACGTTACTAAAAGCACTCTGCGCACGAGCAACGTCCTACAGTATAGTTAGCTAAATATATGTCCGCCGCTACTTGAACTATAAAAGCGGACATTTCGATACCGTTGTTCTGAGGAAAAAATGTCCGCATAGCTATCAATATATCTAATGTATGCCCGGTACTGTGTTTTATGCGACTTATACAATACTAAATTTTTCAAATTGATTAAAGTTGCATTATGTTTTAGCCGACATAACACGCATCTTTGGTGCTCTAAATTGAGATGTCAGCATTTAAGATTGAAAAATCCAAAACATTACTGTAGCCAAGTGCATTAAAGGTTCAATCATTTCTGAGCCCCGATGCCAAATATACCCCAGTCCAGCTCAGTACAGAACTTTTACAAACATTTTAAATGATTTCGCGCATATTAGCTACTTTTAAAATTTGTGGCATATGTAAGAACTAACATTTAAAACTTTAGTTAGCTACACCGTTATTGCCACATAAATTTTGTGCGCACACCGTTGCGCTGAACTCATAAATGTCCGCTTATTAGCTATGTCGCCAGTGGACAAAATGTAGGACTGGTAGACGGTATGGACGTCCATACCGTTCCAGCAGAACAGGGTGGACTTTATTTGCGCGCAACCTACAAACGGTAACGTGTGAGTGACATTAAGTTATACTTAACTTTTAAGTCGCCGAGTTAAGTAAATACTTAACTTTTTGAACAAAGACGGATAAACGCCAAATGTGAGCCACTGTCAAAAAGCAATAATCCTAATTTATATTAAGGAGGCGCCATGACTGTACAATTTCAGTTGGTTCAATGTTAGTATGCCTGAGGTGTTGATCTGTAACCCATCAAATTTAGCCAGCGACCCCATCCGCTGTGCATCCATTACTGTAATCTGTCGGATTCTGTATACCAAATCAGGTTAACGCCAAGTTGTTGCTAATTGCTCTTAACAACACCCTGTTTACAGATTTCGCTGATGCATAAGTACGTAGAATCATAAGGCTGGATAGCAATTCCCATCAAGGCTGAAATTCTGGCAAAATTTGAATTTCTGTTCCGGTTCCGGTTTCCAACCCGAATATATAAAACCGGAATTCAGGTTTGGAACACATAAACCAGAAAACAAAAATTACTTGTTACCGAAAAACTTATTTTAACGCTATTTTATCGCTTTTAATGGTGTAAACACACCATCATTGCGGACGCCAAAACCCTGAAACAAATGCAGTAGCTGGAAACGTGCTCAAGAAAAAATGATGTAGTATAACACTACTTAAAAATTTTGGCAATACACGCTTGGTTAATTTTAGGAAAATAACTTAAAACAATATACCAATTTTTCTTAAATTTTCAAATAAGAAAATTTTTTTAATACCAAAATACCGGAAAATTCCGGTGAAAAAATACCTGATTTATTATCGGAACCGGAGAGTGAAGAATACCGGATTTCCCTACCGAAATCGGAATTTCTGTTGCACACTGGCACCAGACTGAAGGCACGAGGTAAAAAAATCTGTTCCGCTTCACAGTTCCTAAAACGCTTCTAGCGGCAGTCCCGGCCGCAGGATTGCCGCTGGAGGTTACTTAAATTTTTATGGACTTTAAAAATTTTAAATATTTTACATTTTTACCTCCGTGACTACCATATTTAAAATCAAAACTATTTCTTTTTTCATGTTATTTTTTAATACTTTTTGAGTAAAAATGTACTCACAAATGTCACTTTTATAAACACACTGAAGGTGGTAAAACGTGTTCTGAATGACACTTCACAATATTTCTATAGTTTTAGCAGGCCACTACAGGGTCCGCCCCCCGTTTTGTAGCCTCTCCCCCGCCACCGAATCAAAGACCCCCCTCGAAATTTATTTTTTCTATTTTTTTAAGTGAAATTGTTTTAATTGGTGCATCAGCAAGTAGCCGGAATTTTAATAGTTCAAAGGGTGTTGGTTGTCACATTGAAAAGTCATTTTTAGGAACCATTGATACCAGCGAGTGTTCTTGGAAACCTAAATATATATCAGATGATTCTAAATTTCTAAATATGTAAAAATTCTGTTTTTCTAAAGATATTCCAATGATATTCAGAAAATGTACCCTGTTTTCGTGTGGATCCAATAATTATTCATACGGATGCCAAGTGAAGCGAGCCAGAAGCCAAATACAATTTTAGTACTAAATCTTAGCACGAAATTTTAGCTTTGATCCTTGTTGTTGCACTGGCGTAAGGCCGGGACGGGGTTCCTTTGGATCGGCCATGGATCGTCATTGTATTCACCCCTGGTGTATACGTGTGACTATTGCTGAAACTGAATTGTCTTAAAATCTCATTTTGCAACTTTCTTAAAACCGTTTTTGTATGTGTTTATGTCTAAAAAACTGTTTCTTTATGTTGTTGTTGTTGTTGTTTTTGTGCATTTTATGAATTATTTTAGCACAAAATGTTTTAAAATTCAAAATTTCGTGTTGTCTTAAAATTGAAAATAAAAAACAGTTGTAGATAAATGAAAAGATTTTCTTCTTTTATAGGTTTTTTTGTGTTGTTTTTATTTAAATGTTTTGTTTTATTCTGTATTTACATGCATCGTTGTTGTTGTTATAATCCTTTGAGCCACTTATTTGCGCTGTATTCTACCAATTCATGATTTTGGGATTAAATTTCGACTACAAAATTTTAACATTTTTTCTAATTTTTAAATTACGCAATTTTAAAACTTCGATTTTGCTCCCAGACCTAATTATTAACCGTTGGAAAATTTTTATTTGAACCCACCTCTATCGCGCGCAGGCAGGATTTTGGGTTTTGAGATGAGGGGTGAATACGCGTTTTACTAAAACTTTAATTTTACTCCCAGACTTAACTATTAACCGTGGGAAAATTTTTATGTACACACCCCTCTAGCAGGCGCAGGCTGGATTTTGGGTTTTGGGATGAGGGGTGACTACGCGTTTTACCTGCAATAGCCAATTTATAGAACATGGCTGTAACAGTAGTGTAATATTTTTTTCTAAGTTTAAGCCTAAGTCTAAGCAAAAAGTATCTACTTAAAGCTTATTCTGGAGCCGATCAATTGCGTCAATAATTTTATCATTTATTTATTTCATTTATTTATTAACTCAAATTATTTTTTCTTTTAAAATACTTTCTTAAAATTGTAAAAAAAGTAAAAATTACAATTTGAATTTTCCCAAAATATGTTGCCATGATCTCTGGAGACAATCGCAAGCAAGAACTTTGTAAGAAGCCAAGGGTAAGCCAATAAGGATCCCTACGGGTCATGTTTGATTAACTGCAATTTGTGGTTCACCAAATGGGCTGGTTTATAAACGTCAAACGTACGCTTTACGGATTATTGTCATCTTTCGCTTATGCCATTTTTGGCCCTTGTTACTTTAAGGTTCGTAAAGTTGTGGGTCTATAAAATAGTAGGATTAGATTCTAGATCACAATTTTTTGCTTAGGCTTAGGCTTAGGCTTAGGCTTAGGCTTAGGCTTAGGCTTAGAAAAATATTTTTGGAACGGTTAGGCTTAGGCTTAGGAATACGCTTAATCTACTGTTACACCTCTAAAAGTAACATTGTCCCTAGTTTTATGATTTAAAGTTCTGTTACTTGTAGATAATTTATATTTTGAGTAATCAAATTCTGTACGAATCTTTATTTGGTTCACGCACCATCTACTCACTCTAATTAATTAGGGATATAGACTCCTGTTGATTTGGAATCGTATCAAAAAAACTACTTATATTACCCAGTACCGGAGCAGACAAGGGTAGGGGCTCGCCCCAAATTCCAGGGTGGGCCCCCAAACTCGCCAGCGTAGCGAGCGAGAAACCAGACGCATTTTAAAACTTAATCGGTTTTTGTTTGAACTGGTTAGAAAGGAGGCCCCTTTAGGGTTGCCCCCTAATGGGGGTATGGGGGGTGGCTGCACCGGCGCTGATGTTGCCGCAAGACTCTTACTCGAATCACTGCAGTGCAAACATAGTTTCAATGGTCCGTAATCTCAATCGTGACTTATCACCAGTTGGTGCTAGATCTTGTAACTTTGAAACCAGTACTTTCTGAGGCTTAAAATTAGCACCACTGTTCGCATATGAATTGCTCTACTCATGTACCAAATTTGAGTTCAACAACTGCAATAGTTAGTGAGTTTGAATACCTATTACTAACTGATGATAGTTGCAATACACATTTGAGAATATGGGCCTAGAACGCAAAATAGAAACTGTTTTAACTACTGGTTTGTCTGTCACAACCCCAAGTTTCGTTCCGGGGGGCGGAGACTAACTTGAAATGACCCGTCTCAGTTTGTGTAAATCCATCCAGCTACAGAGTACGAGTTCGAGTTGCAGGCAAACAATCCGTTGCAACAAACACAACGCAGTCGACTACAACAAAAACGTTGTGTACTCAACGATCAAATCAGTAAAGAGATGCGATTGCTTGCAGGCGCTGAAAATCTTTTGAAGTAGTTGCTTCTGCAATTTTTATCTCATTTTAGCGAACCATAAGCCTATTTATAAGCTTGTGAAAAACAAGCGTGCAGGGTACAACCGGAAATCTTGCTCCGGCTATGGTAGAATACCGACTTCCGGCTCCGGTAAAATTTGTGCCGGACGTTGCGGCAGCTTCGGCCGTACGATTGTCGATAGTTTTTACAAAATTTTATTTCTGCGGTGTTTGGTTTTAACTTTTGGTGCCATTTTGAGGAAATAATTGTGGGCATTTAGTAAAAACTAAGCGTAAACCCGAAACAATTAACAACACCGTACAGATATTTGCTGAAATGTGTACATTAAACATTATTTTAACTGCGTAATTTCGCATCAAAATTCGGCATCACCGCTGGATCATGCTCCGGCAAATGTTGTTGACCTCCGACTCCAGTATTTTTCACCTCTGGTCGCACAGTGGAACGTAGCGAGCGAGAAAATCTTTCGGACCCCTGAAACCAACAGATTATATTTTTGGGAGATGTAAAAAAACTGTTGTTCCCAGGGTGGAAATCTATTTTTTGTGTTTAACGTATAGCTTTTTTTGGCTAATTTCAGGGTATCAAATAATAAACGACTACGCGACCAAGTAACGTTAGAACTAAGCTATGTCAATTCAAACTTACAACTGTTGACAGAAGAACTGTGTGAAGTGAACGCCAATGTTCAGGTGTATCAAAGCGATGAGTGAGTTGAACAACGCCTTTGTCGACAGAATGGCCCATGTAAAGAAAGGAGCGGAACAGTATTATAAGCGTATTCCTAAGTCTAAGCCTAAGACTAAACTTAAACGTAACAATGAGCATATCCGTATGTCTGAGCCTAAGCCTAAACTTAAACGTAACAATGAGCATATTCGTAAGTCTGGGCCTAAGCCTAAACTTAAGCGTAAGAATGAGCATATTCGTAAGTCTGAGCCTAAGCCTAAACTTAAACGTAACAATGAGCATATTCGTAAGCCTGAGCGTAAGCCTAAGCCTAATCCAAGCAAAAAAATTAGTCTAAAGCTTAAGCCTACTCTATTGCAGTCCCACACAAAAACGTTCCGCCCCTGATCTTTACATGGGCCTAATGCCTAAAACAAGCAATAATTACTAATTTTGGTTTACAAGATACAAACAAACCCAACAGAATTAATTATAAATCATTATGGAATTGTGGAACCCTATATTGAAATACGTTTAGTATTTCCTGTTTTCTTTGGAAATTATCGCTGCCTGATTCGAAACGTTATACACGAAGTGGCCCATACACGCATCAGGGGCGGACTGTATTTTTTGCGGAATGGCTATGCAGTAAGCTTAATCTTTACACTACTATTTTTGCCTTGGATTAGGGTTTGGCTTAGGCTTGGGCTTAGAATTAAGCTTTGGTTTTGGTATAGGCTTATCCTTACTTACGCTTAGACTTAGGCTTAGGTACAGGCATATCCTTACGCTTAGACTTAGGCTTAGGTACAGGCATATCCTTACGCTTAGACTTAGGCTTAGGTACAGGCATATCCTTACGCTTAGACTTAGGCTTAGGTACAGGCATATCCTTACGCTTAGACTTAGGCTTAGGTACAGGCATATCCTTACGCTTAGACTTATTCTTAGGTATAGGCATATCCTTACGCTTAGACTTAGGCTTAGGCACAGGCATATCCTTACGTTTAGACTTAGGCTTAGGTACAGGCATATCCTTACGCTTAGACTTAGGCTTAGGTACAGGCATATCCTTACGCTTAGACTTAGGCTTAGGTACAGGCATATCCTTACGCTTAGACTTAGGCTTAGGTACAGGCATATCCTTACGCTTAGACTTAGGCTTAGGTACAGGCATATCCTTACGCTTAGACTTAGGCTTAGGTACAGGCATATCCTTACGCTTAGACTTAGGCTTAGGTACAGGCATATCCTTACGCTTAGACTTATTCTTAGGTATAGGCATATCCTTACGCTTAGACTTAGGCTTAGGCACAGGCATATCCTTACGTTTAGACTTAGGCTTAGGCACAGGCATATCCTTACTCTTACACTTCGGCTTGATACAGGCATATCCTTACGCTTAGACTTAGGCTTAGGTACAGGCATATCCTTACGTTTAGACTTAGGCTTAGGCACAGGCATATCCTTACGCTTACACTTCGGCTTGAGTACAGGCATATCCTTACGCTTAGACTTAGGCTTAGGTACAGGCATATCCTTACGTTTAGACTTAGGCTTAGGCACAGGCATATCCTTACTCTTACACTTCGGCTTGATACAGGCATATCCTTACGCTTAGACTTAGGCTTAGTTACAGGCATATCCTTACGTTTAGACTTAGGCTTAGGCACAGGCCTATCCTTACGCTTAGACGTTGGCTGAGGCTCTGGCATATCCTTTCGCTTAGACTTAGGCTTAGGCACAGGCATATCCTTACGCTTAGACTTAGGCTTAGGCACAGGCATATCCTTACGCTTAGACTTAGGCTTAGGTACAGGCATATCCTTACGCTTAGACTTAGGCTTAGGAACAGGCATATCCTTACGCTTAGACTTATTCTTAGGTATAGGCATATCCTTACGCTTAGACTTAGGCTTAGGCACAGGCATATCCTTACGTTTAGACTTAGGCTTAGGCACAGGCATATCCTTACTCTTACAATTAGGCTTTTTCCAGGCATATCCTTACGCTTAGACTTAGGCTTAGGTACAGGCATATCCTTACGCTTAGACTTAGGCTTAGGTACAGGCATATCCTTACGCTTAGACTTATTCTTAGGTATAGGCATATCCTTACGCTTAGACTTAGGCTTAGGCACAGGCATATCCTTACGTTTAGACTTAGGCTTAGGCACAGGCATATCCTTACTCTTACACTTCGGCTTGATACAGGCATATCCTTACGCTTAGACTTAGGCTTAGGTACAGGCATATCCTTACGCTTAGACTTAGGCTTAGGTACAGGCATATCCTTACGCTTAGACTTAGGCTTAGGTACAGGCATATCCTTACGCTTAGACTTATTCTTAGGTATAGGCATATCCTTACGCTTAGACTTAGGCTTAGGCACAGGCATATCCTTACGTTTAGACTTAGGCTTAGGCACAGGCATATCCTTACTCTTACACTTCGGCTTGATACAGGCATATCCTTACGCTTAGACTTAGGCTTAGGTACAGGCATATCCTTACGCTTAGACTTAGGCTTAGGTACAGGCATATCCTTACGCTTAGACTTATTCTTAGGTATAGGCATATCCTTACGCTTAGACTTAGGCTTAGGCACAGGCATATCCTTACGTCTAGACTTAGGCTTAGGCACAGGCATATCCTTACTCTTACACTTCGGCTTGATACAGGCATATCCTTACGCAAAGACTTCGGCTTAGGCACAGGCATATCCTTACGCTTAGACTTAGGCTTAGGCACAGGCATATCCTTACGCTTAGACTTAGGCTTAGGCACAGGCATATCCTTATGCTTAGACTTAGGCTTTAGGCACAGGCATATCCTTACGCTTAGACTTAAGCTTAGGTACAGGCTTATGCAAATGCTTTGGCTTAACCTTCAGCTTAGAAACATGTTTGTACTAATGTTACGGGTCTGATCCTTGCATAGGATTTGCCAACCCCACAAAAAGAATACAGAGCTCGTGTAAGCCTGCGATACAATAAACGATTTCAGTTCGGCTGACGCCAAAGTGCCGTTCATTGCGTTGGGTTTGAAACAAACAAAGCCAATCGACTTCAAACAGTCGTTCCAGGTAAAACCGTAAACAATCGGTGATTCATTGTTTACTAATAAATTAAACGGATCAGCCGATCTTGTGCAATGCGTAAAAGTTAGCGAATTCACAAAAGAACACGGGCGGAACAGTATTATAAGCATATTGGTAAGCCTACGCCTAAGCCTAAAAGCCTAAGCGTAAGAATGAGTTTATTGCTAAGCCTAAGCCTAAGCCTAAGTCTAAGCCTAAGCCTAAAAGCCTAAGCGTAAAAATAAGTTTATTGCTAAGCCTGAGCCTAAGTCTAAGCCTAAGGTAAGAATAAGTTTATTGCTAAGCCTAAGCCTAAGCCTAAGTCTAAGCCTAAGCCTAAAAGCCTAAGCGTAAGAATAAGTTTATTGCTAAGCCTAAGCCTAAAAGCCTAAGCGTAAGAATAAGTTTATTGCTAAGCCTAAGCCTAAGCCTAAGTCTAACACAAGGAAAAAGATTAGTCTAATGCTTAAGCTTACTCTACTGTAGTCTCACAGAAAAAACGTTCCGCCCCTGATCTTTACCTGGGCTACAATCTGGATGCAAATTTTCTTTTCACAGAACAATCACGTTTTGGTTGTAACAGATTTTTTAAACAAAGTAATTCTGGATAGTTGTCCAAATTGTGTATGTGGGATAATCCAGCTTTAATTACATAGACGTTAGTTTATGAATAGGTGTAAGCTGAGCAAATATCTTTACGAAGCACATAAAAACTTAATCTCATTCATAAGCTTACTCAGAAATCCTAATGCTACATTAAAAACCTACGCCTAAATCCAGATTAAACATTAATTTTAAACTAATCTGCACCCGAGTCTAAACAACAGCTTAAATCGAATCTATAATAGAAGGAAACTTTATAGCACAAAACTTGTTTTACTTTCAGTCTGTGATTTCGACGCATTACTACGACGATCCGACAATGTACACGTCAGCAATATCGAAATTCGCATCCCTCAGAGAAGTATATATATCAGGGTTCAACCGGAACTCCTGTTCCGGCCGGAATTCTTGCAAAAATTTAATTCCTCTTCCTGTTCCTGTTCCTGCATTCAAAGATGCAAGAACCGTATTTTTTACGGTTTTGTGACAAATTAGTCATAATCATTGAAATATTGGAAACTTTGACAAATTGACATTTCGAAACGAGTATTTTTGCAGTTAGTTTCTAACTTGTTAATAAACTGTTTCTGATCTGTTTTCGCAAACATGATGATGTGAAATAGCTGAAAATTCGCTTAAGCGGTGTTTGGCAAGTTTTATAAAGTATCCAACTGTGATTCGCCACGAAAATTATTTCGAATTTCGGTTCCTGTTCCTGTTCCGGTTCCTGCAAAGGAAGTCAAGTCTGATTCCGGTGAAACATACTTTCTGTTGAAACCCTGATATAGATATATTATATATGTATGTATGTATGTATGTATGTATGTATAAAGGTTGTAACCTCAGAAACAAATTTATGAGCTACACACACATTTTTGCTTTCTCATGTCAAAGTAATACGTTTTTTCTAGGTTTAAATATTTAGTAAGTAATTTTTTCGCAAAAATACAACTTTGAGATAAATTTTTCTCAAATTACACCGAATTTAGTGACTTAACGCTAATTCTTTAAGCAATCATTAGATTGAGAATATATATGTACATTTAACATCGTTTATTTTACAGATTTGCCAAGAACCGACCCGGGACTGCGATGGAATTCGTCAAATATTCAAATATTACAATCATTTGTGTTTGGTCGACAAACGCTTCTCGTTGCCTGATCGATATTTGGGAGTACATTTTGAATGGTACGTTTGGAACCAGGGTCGTTGAATTCCCAAATGGCGGAAGAAGAGACGTTGGCGAAATCAAGGGTGCCGCCAGAGGAGTTTCAGCGGTCAGCCTTACGTCCTTTTGGATCCATTTTGAGGCATTTTTAGGCTCCAGCGGGAGGGCGGTGGGCGTAAGGCCTCCCACTATAAATTTCAGTAAGTTAATTTTAACTCAGAATGAGTTCAATCAGTCAGTCTGAGTTAGGAGTTTCACAACTTTGAATTTTGAGTTGATTAAATTCATTCTGAGTTACTTAACCAACTCACCCAGAATTAAACCTCAACTCTCAGAGTGAGAATCAACTCAACTCCGAGTGAGTTTATGCTTACTGATTTTAATTCAGAAATTAAAACTAACTCGCTAGCTGAATTGATTAATCAACTAATTTAGAGTGGTAGTGAGAAAATTGAAAGTAAACTTTTCTACAGGTATGATTCGTTCTCTGGAGTGCCATTTGTACAAAAATCAGTGGCGTTTGAAAAAGCAGGGACGTTGTACAATCTTGCAGTATTGTACGCACAAATCGGTTGCAAACAGGTATTTTTTTAAGCATTGGCCCGTATTTTCAAATGTGTGTAGCATCTATTTTGCCAGTTGGTGATAATAGGTCTTGTAACTTTTGAACCAGTGAATGGTGACCTTTGAAATTTAGCACATTTTTAGGTTCAATTTGTCTTAAACGTCTGTGTAACTTTTTAGATGTTTAACTGCACAAGTTTGCCAGTTTAAATACTTATCGCTAACCCAACTTCCACAATATCATGTGTACACTAGGTGTCTTTTGACGAGCTAGTGTGATGAACACTGACGCCAACACTGTAAATTTCAGTGAGTTGATTTTAACTCAGAATGAGTTGAATCACCCAGTCTGAGTTAGGACTATCAGAACTCAGAATTTTGAGTTGAATAAATTCGTTCTGAGTTAATTAACCAACCCGCCCAGAGTCAACTCAGCTCAGCTTGAAAATCAAATCAACTCAGAGTGAGTTAATGTTTACTGATATTAATTCAGAAATAACCAACTCGCTAGTTGAATTGATTAATCAACTCATTTGAATTTACAGTGAACATAGCTTCCGTGTGATGCACGATGAAGCCAAAAATGCTTCAGTGTCCATTTCACGCTACCGCTCAAAAGTCACTTGATGTACGCATGATATTGTGAAAGTTGCATAATTGGTGATAAAACCCCAGTGTTTAGATTTTTTGATTAAATCCAACTATGTTGGTTTATGTTACTGTGTGATGCGTTTCGTATCTCTCGGAACAGCTGAAATAAGCTTAGGCATACACTGCAAATTCCAGAGAATTGATTAATTAACGCAGAGAGATAATTGGTTATCTTTGGTCATTTCTGAGTTCATAGTAATAAATATTAACTCACTCTGAGCTTATTTAATTTTGGCATAGTTGATTAATTAACTCAGAATGAGTCAATTCAATTCAAAATTCTGAGTTCTGAAATACCTAATACAGAGCTGAGGTTTCTGTGTGGATTCAACGCATTCTGAGTTAAAATCAACACACTGGAATTTACAGTGTAGGCTTATCTTTATGCTCTGGTTTTGGATTAGATTTATAGCCGCGTAGTTTCAGACTGTTTTTACACAGTAGCTAAGGTTAGGCTTCGTATTAGACTTATCCTTAATGCTGCACATAATTTAGGCTGATTAATAGACTTGTATTTAGTGATACGGTCATAAAAGTAATATTAACCCTTTCTCACATGGATATTTTCTATTTCCCCTGAGATCTACTTTTATGCTAGGATTCGAACTCCAGTGACTGGAGTGGGAGGCGTATACCATCACCACTCAGCTATAGGAGCTTGACGCTCGAGCCCGAGGGGGCTCTCACGTCTTGTGGTGATTTAGTACTATGAATACGTGTTGCAATTGTTAAACACGGTGCGATATACATTATTTAACGTATATACACTGCGCTTAGTTGCCTATAGGCAACTCAATGTGAGAAGGGGTTAATGCAAAAGTGCGTCTAGGGGTAGTGCTATACTTCTGATGACTGTTGGACGCCATCCGGGCCGTCCGTCACAGTCCGACGCAGCTTACGGTAAAGCCCTATTCACACGTGCAAGTTTTGTTGAACATCCTGTTCGAAAAACTTGCAGCTGCAAATAATTCATTACAAATCATAGCCAGGAATTTAGTTCACATGTGTGAATAACCATGCAAGGTAACTGAATTTATTGCAGCCGCTTTCTCATTGTCTGATGAAAAAATGTAAATCTGACAGTGCAATTTGCAGCTGCAAGTTCTCGAAGCAAAAATTAGCACGTGTGAATAGGGTTTAAACACTATTGGTGTAAAAAAATTGCCGTTAAGCTTAAAATTTCTAAGATACTCCTTGATAATTTTAGGATCGAAACACAATGACCGGGCTACAGGCTGCAATTGATAACTTTAGCCGAGCCGCAGGGGTCTTCAAATACCTTAAAGATAATTTTCTACACGCCCCGTGTCCTGATTTACGTTGGACTACGGCCGATTGTCTGATCGCTGTATTACTTGTAAGTTACCCGAGAATGAATGGTAAGTTAAAGGGGCAGTATGTAATACCGAGTCTAAAAATTAGTCCAATGGATGGTAAGGATTGAAAGGACAATGTGTAATGGTTCTGTTTGTGGTGCTCTAAGGTCTAAAATAGCTTAGTGCCGTCGGCCAGTGTAAAGAACAGGGGCGACACAGTGTTATAAGCCCATTACTAAGCCTAAGCCTTAGCATAAGCCTAAGCCTAAGCCTAAGCGTAAGAATGAGCATATTCGTAAGTTTAAGCCTAAGCCTAAGCCTAAGTCAAGCAAAAAATTCGTCTCAAGCTTAAGCTTACTCTTTTCTAGTCCCACAGAAATACGTTCCGCCCCTTATCTTGACATTGGCCTATCCTCCGAAGTTTAAATCTTGACGGATACTGTTTTAATAAAAGTGTTCCAAAATCGGATAAGGGGGATAAGGTCGTAGGCTTCAATCTCTTTATCGATGTTTGATTTTTGTTATTTTAATTGATTTTTTCATTAGTTATTTTTTAAGATTTTTTATTTGTTTACATTGAATTTAATCTTAATGTTTATCTGCTTCTTTTTTAAGCTTATTTTTGTTTTATTTTTAGGCTCAAGTTCAAGAATGTATATTCGAACGTGTGCTGAGTCAAATTTCTGGAGAAATGAATGTTCGAACACTGTTCAGCATTGCTGGCGAAGCATCACAGGTAAATAAGTTGTTAAATGTGGATTTCGGGCGTGTATACCTGAGTGCCATAGAACTAAGTTTCGATCCCGCTGTGGTCCTTAACTTTGAGCAAAACTTCGAACAGGGGTCGTGCAGATCGCGGTGCGCCAACACGCTTAAGCTATTTGCTCTGCTAATATTAATAAGCCTTATGTTGCATGTTGAGCTGGCTTATAGCTTGATGCCAATTATGACATTGAAACTCGGATTTAGAACGAACAGATTTACAATTTTCCAATTTTATTTGAGTTAAGTCTGCCCTAAAACTAACCACGCTAATTGAGAAAGTGTTTAAGATTATAGCCTAAATCTAAGACAAATAAGCTTTATCCTAAGCCTAAACACATGGTAGGGGACTATTTTTCCAAAGCACTCCCAGAACTTAAGCAAGGCGCTTCAAGGGTGTAACCGGAAATCCGTTTCCGTTTCCGGTAGAAATCAGTGTCCGCTTCCGTGTCCGTTGTAGAAACGCTGAAAAGTGTGTTATTAATACAAATATGCTGCAATTTTTTGATGTGAAATAAAAATTACGAAATTTATCCAAAATCTTAACAACAATTTCGGCGCGTCCGCCATGTTTTTCGCCCAAACGCTTAGAAAGCCAGTAAAAATTTGCATGTCGCAATGGGGTGGAAAAAATATAATATCTTTGAACTTTTATACTTCAAAATCCGTTTTCCGTTTCCGTTATTTCGATCGCTTTGCATGTCTCAATTGTGTTTACAAAAACACAACATCTTTGAAACTTTTATACTTCAATATCCGTTTTTCGTTTCGGTTCGCTATCCGTATCCATTATTTTTGCTCTTGGTGTCCCGCCCTGGCGCTGAACTAAATCGGTTGGAAATTTTGACGTAAATGAACTCTATTCTATGTTTACTTACCATGATTGTTTTAGGTGTCGATTAGTTATCGTTGCGTATCTGGTCGAATAAAGAAAATAGGCTCGCAACACAACCCGTGTCCCCCAAGTTGGATTGAGCTGTTTACGATTAAACGCATTTACTACAACGCGATTGCACATTATTACAGTGCAGTTGGTGTTTTAGCGTTAAAAAATGGTAAATTTTGCAATATTTGAACAATTTTTGATTTTAGCATTTTTTAGGAATTTGTGAAAAAAAAACCTGTGCGCATTTTGAAACAAATTGAGAAAATAGATTTTTTGTAATGTTATTTGTGCGAATAATTAATAAAATCAGGAATGGATGATGCATACTAATAAGAGTATGCAACTGGGTATATTCGGTGTAGAAAAGAATGTACCCAGCGTGCGTTGCATTTTAGGTCTACCCCCTTTTATTTAGACGGGGTACAACCCATGCGAACCATGCCACGTTATGTATCTGGCAACAAATTGATCCGCTTATAACTTAATTTTATGGTTGTTGCATGTGACAGCGACCGCCCCTAAATAGGAGGGTAGGCATTGGCAAAAACACAACGCCCGGTGGTACATTTTGTACCATGCGGAACCCAAAGAGTTGCACACTCTTGTATCATGCACCCATGATAAAATTGAATGAGCTTTAGCCAACCAAAGCTGGGAATCTGTCGATGTCTCACAATGTGCAAGTTTATTAATCGTATGTGCAACTGGGTACATTCTGTGTACAAACAAATGCACATTCCGCACGTTACGTTTTTGGCTTACCCCCGCTCTTTCTTTAGGGGGTCAGTGTGCTGTTTTGTATGGTACTCTCCGGCAAATGCTGCCTCTGTTTAAAGCAACTGTTACAATGGCGTTAACCCCCCAAGTAAAAATGGGGGTCAAAAACGCAACGGACGGAGGTACAGATTGTATTACGCAAAATTTGTCATTTGCACACTCTTGTTAAATTGTGATCATTCACTTTTGATAATATCAACAGTGGATCATGATAAGAGTGTGCAACTGTTGGAGTCCGCCATAGTGCAAAATGTACCTTCGGGCGTTGCGCTTTTGGCCGACCTCTCTCCCTTGGTTAGAGGGGGGCCGCTATCACATGAACACCCCTAAATTAAACTATAAGGGGGCAATGATTGACGCCGCATACATAAAGTGCCATGGTTCGCACCGGATGTACTCCCTCTAAATAAATAGGGGTAGAGTAAAAAAACAACGCGTGCTGGGTATATTCTTTTCTATACAAAATGTGCCCAGTTGCAAACTCTTGCTGAAGTATGCATCATCCACTCTTGATAATATTAATTCGTATTTCAGCTTTGAATACAGAAACGCGTGCGCTATTTCGTGCACATTTTGAAGCGTTGCCGACACCGACATTTAACTGTGCCGACGAGCGTTCAAATTGTGACACTTTGCTAGTTGTCGCCACAGATGAAAGCATTGACCCGGTGTGTCAAAACCATCAAACGATGCCGAACAATTGCAAAAATTGCACAATTTCAATGCTTGAAACTGCAGCTGCAAGCAACGCAGTGCAAACTGCAGTTGAAGATTGGGTTCGAAATCCGCCTGAGACTGTAAACGAACGCAATTTGCTGGGTAAGTTCGTTGACGGAACGCCCAAACGTAACCGTATCTGAGCCACAAATTCGGAATTACGTGGGCATGGTAGTCCTCAGGCTACTTGTGATTGCCCTAAGGATTCCGCTACAGTTTTTCTGCCCCGCGTCGTCATCCGACGCTATTCGTCGACGCATGGTTATTTTCAAATGTAATTTTTTTATGACGCGCAGAGCAGCGCAGCGCAAGACGTCGCTCTTCATCGCCGCACGGTGTCGATTGGCGACGTCCAACAACGTCTGGCACTGCGCAGCTCCGCGCGTCACAAACTAAATTTTATTTGTGTATGACGCGCGTACGTGAGTTTTTTTGCGTACGACACCGCACGGTGACGGACGGCGCCGGTCGGTACCGTGCGGGTGACGGACGGCGCCGGTCGGTACCGTGCGGGTGACGGACGGCGCCGCATGTTGACGGACGGCGCCGGTCGGTACCGTGCGGGTGACGGACGGCGCCGCATGTTGACGGACGGCGCCGGTCGGTACCGTGCGGGTGACGGACGGCGCCGGTCGGTACCGTGCGGGTGACGGACGGCGCCGGTCGGTGCCGTGCGGGTGAGGGACGGCGGGGGCGGGAGGACGGCGCCGGTCGGTACCGTGCGGGTGACGGACGGCGCCGGTCGGTACCGTGCGGGTGACGGACGGCGCCGGTCGGTACCGTGCGGGTGACGGACGGCGCCGGTCGGTACCGTGCGGGTGACGGACGGCGCCGGTCGGTACCGTGCGGGTGACGGACGGCGCCGCATGTTGACGGACGGCGCCGGTCGGTACCGTGCGGGTGACGGACGGCGCCGCATGTTGACGGACGGCGCCGGTCGGTACCGTGCGGGTGACGGACGGCGCCGGTCAATACCGTGCGGGTGACGGACGGCGCCGGCCGGTACCGCGCGGGTGACGGACGGCGCCGGTCGGTACCGTGCGGGTGACGGACGGCGCCGCATGTTGACGGACGGCGCCGGTCGGTACCGTGCGGGTGACGGACGGCGCCGGCAGGTACCGTGCTGGTGACGGCCGGCGCCGCATGGTGACGGACGGCGCCGCACTTCAAGTATAGCGCAATCCTTACCCTTAAAGCGTGATTATGTTGGCTTGCGTATTGTTTGGGTAAGGCTGATACCATCCTTATAAATATTTTTAATGTCGTGCGCGCGTTCTGTCGCAGTCCGTCGCCGGACACTGTACGTATCATACCGGACGCTGACGAACGGTGGTGACAGACGGTGACGGATGGCGACGGAGGGGCGCCGCACTCAAAGTACAGTTGAAAAGTAAAGTTTGATGTTGAGTTCAACTGTTCGGGTTTCAGCGACCGTTCAACTCAAACAATCGCTATTGCTCGTTCAAGATTGTTACGATCAGCTGAAAACGTCGAAAAGTTTGCAAAAATTCGCCGGACTCTCACACGCGGTTGCGTGTCTTCATGAAAAGTAAATTTTTAAATTAATCCCTATTTAAAAGTGGTCCCTCTAAGGCGATCCGTGAACCGTTTCGGATATCGCAGTGTGTGGTAATAGAAACGATTTACGGATCACGCTGGAGGGACCACATTTGCACAGCGCAATGGATTTGTGTCCAGAAATGGTTTGGTTTTGAAAATTTTTGCATATTTAATCAGTTGCGAGTCTCAACGAAATTTACCTCATTTTTGAAAATCCTCATATATTTAAATTTGGACGTCGTGGGATCGATCGGAGAATTTTTGGCCCATGTAAAAATCAGAGGCGGAACGTTTTCTGTGGCATAACAATATAGTAAGCTTAAGCTTTCGACAATTTTTTTTGTTTGGCTTAGGCTTAGGCTGAGGCTTAGGAATATGCTCATTGTTACTCTTTAAGCTTAGGCTTACACTTAGAAGTACGTTTATACTACTGTTCCGCCCCTGTTCTATAACTATAGTTTCAGTAAGAGAATCGGGCGATTTTGACTAACCCCCAAGCTTGGCAAAAACATTTATGCCGAGGTGGAAACCCGTTGGCTTGTTTCAAATTTTACATGTCTGAATTGAAAATAAAATAATTAAAGATTTGGCATATTTCAAGTCTTCGAATGGTATAAGACCTATTACCAACAAGTGATGGGTGTTACCATAACCTACACTTGCATATGCTTTACTATAGAAATGAATTTGTTTAAATTCTACAGTGAAATTTTAAATTTGAAAATAAATTGCAAATTTCGATTTTAAGGATTAGTCAAAAAGCGTCTGAATTCAAAAGTCAAGATGCTTTCAGCGAATTGTATGAACCAGCAGATATTGTCGGTAATTGCAATATATAAGTATTAACCCTTTCTCACATTGAGTTGCCTGTAGGCAACTCAACGCAGTGTATATACGTTAAACAGTATATATAGCACCGTGTTTAACAATTGAAACACGTATACATAGCACTAAATCACCACAAGACGTGAGAGCCCCGTCGGGCTCGAACATCAAGCTCCTATAGCCGAGTGGTGATGGTATACGCCTCCCACTCCAGTCACTGGAGTTCGAATCCTAGCATAAAAGTAGGTCTCAGGGGGAAATAGAAAATATTCATGTCAGAAAGGGTTAATAGTTGTAAACACGGCGTTGCGTTCTTACGAAATAGATCAGTGATTTCATGAGTCGTTTAGTCCCGAATAGATGATTTCTGAGTTGGTCGTATACAAGGCAGCACTGATACCTTAATTCTTGGTAGCTGGAAGCTAAAATTTACCTGAACTGCAAAAAAATTCAGCATTAATCAAATTCACACATTTATTTTAAATCAGTCTCAGGGGTGATTTGATATTTCGATCCCTTTAAATTTACCCTTTGTTGAAATTTGAAGACACCAATCGTAGGTTTACAGTACGAGTTAAAATTAAATATTGTAGCTATTTAAATTGTTTATACTTTTGGCTTAAGTAAAGATCAAGGGCGGAACGTTTTTCTGCGAGACTATAAAAGAGCAAGCTTAAGTAGTAGACTACTTGTACGATTAGGCGTAGGATTTAATACGCTTAAGCTTGATTTAGGCTCAGAAGTAATGCATATACTACTGTTACGGCCCTGTTCTATACATTGGTCTCATTTTTTCAAACTATGCTTTTAGCCAGAACTAGTCAAACGGCTACTCACAAACCGCCAGATTTCAACAAATATCCAGTCGATGATTTGTTTTCAAAACTGGTAATTAACCCCTTCTCACATTGAGTTGCCTATAGGCAACTCAGCGCAGTGTATACGTTAAATAATATACATCGCACAGTGTTTAACAATTGCAGCACGTATACATAGTACTAAATCACCACAAGACGTAAGAGCCCCCTCGGGCTCGAGCGTCAAGCTCCTATAGCTGAGTGGTGATGGTATACGCCTCCCACTCCAGTCACTGGAGTTCGAATCTTAGCATAAAACTAGGTCTCAAGTGAAATAGAAAATATTCATGTGTCAACGGTTTAAACTTTGGTTTAGGCTTAGGCTTCAGCTCAGGCAATAATATATTATTTTGCTTGTAAAATGTTTATTCAGTATAAAAACCGATTGTGACGGTGATTACGTAAAAATGTTGTTTCTTTTGGGTACAGACTCGTATTGATTGGGACTGGAAATAAGGATCCACACTTATTTTCGCCTCATTGTATTTACGCGTAGTAATTGTTAAACTCTGCGTATTGTGTATATGTTGTGCCTCGAACAGCTATTTGCCCCATTTTCACCTGGGACGTCCCAAACGACAATTGCTGTTCGCGGCAGCCCAAACAACTACTTTAATACAAAATGCTTTTGATTGAGGATTGTACAGTACATACCAACCAGCTGCTGTTGGTATACAAACTGTGTATCTGGCTGTTCAGGCTGGAATGTGTACGAGAAACCTGATTTACGCAATAAGGATTTGGCTTCGCTATATTTGCAAAGTATAAATCAAACACTGTTTACTATTCAAATGAAGGTGTGTGAGCGTATGCCATCATGTTTAATCAGATACAACGCTATGTGGATAATGGTGTTTTTATTTCCGTTGTGTTGATTAACCAATCAAATTGCGCCTTAGCGTTGTATCTGATTAACCAATCAAATTGCGCCTCTGTTATCCTTCACCGCATATAATATACTTTGTTTAATTTGTAGCATGCGAATACGGTGAAGCCAAATAACGACTGTGCAAGTTTGTTTCTTCGAATGTAGTTAAACTTGAGCAACCAATCAAAATTAGTAGCATTCTAGTAGTTGTTTTCGCTGCCCTGAACAGCAATTGTCGCTTGCGATGTCTCGATTCCAACTGGGGCAAATAGCCTTTTAGGGCACGAAATATATTGCGCGAGCAATGACTTTGTTGTTCGAAGTAAAACCAATGAGGAAAAGGAATAAGACCATCTTAAGAGTTACCCTGGCCTCGAAACGAAGGTATACTTTTACTGTAATAAATGTTTCATGAATGACTTTAAGATTAAAGATTGAGCAGGTAATGTTTTAGGGTCCCCTGAATATATTCAACGCAAAGCTTGCACTAAGCATCCCACGGTGGATTGCACTACAACGTCCTGATTGCAATTGTGGTTTCGGCTTCAGCGTCAAAGGCAGCGCTCCTGTTTGCGTATCGGTCGTTGAACGCAGAAGTCCAGCTGAAGTAAGGCATTGAGTTCACTTTGTTCCAAGAACAAGGTACATCGAATGATATGTGACAAAAAATTGAATGTGTCATCCACATTATACTGTCTACGTTACTGTAAAAAAATTCTACCAACAGGCGAGTCCTTAAGTTCGTTAATTGCAGTATTTCCAAATTTGATGTCCAAAAGGCATCAACATCCATAATTCACCAACCAGACAACTGCAGACCGTCTGAACGTCGTATACATCGTCACATTATCGCACATACGCATGTCACTTTGTCAGTACGGCACAGAATCGATAGACGTTTTGTCCCGAGTCTGTCAGAAGGGTCTCCGCTACTAGTGCAGAGTCTGACCGAAGGAACTCTGTTTAGCTAGGCGTCGGCGAGTTGTCGTGATGACAGGTCGTCGGGGTCGAAGAGATGTCAGGCAACGAAATGTGGATTGACATACTATCGGGCGACAAATTGTCGTACATTTGTTTAGTGATTATACAGTCTGTCTCAACGAACTCTAATTGTCAGAGACTGTGTCTGAACAACTCTTATTATCAAACACTGTGTCCAAACAGTTTTCACATTGTCCCAACTCCCTCTAAGGAGTACCACCAAGGCACACACTCAGTGTACTCGGTGTCAAGTCTTAATATCATAAGAACAGTGTTGTTTTGTACAGCCATTGCAGCAGCCAAGTGTGTGGACATTTTTTACAGTAGCGTAGAGATAATAACGTGGATGACCCATAGATGTCTCATGGTGCCAGAAAAAACAGGATTCTGAAAATATTTAAAATTTACATACAACAAAAAATCCGAGTCTGAGTGGAAGGTCGATTCACTGACAAATTTGAACCCTAAGAGTCTTATTGGCCTTTTGGTAAAACGGCTACTAAACACCTATGGATGTCGCCGGCCGCACGGCGCCGTCCGCGCCGTTCGTTGTCGTGTGTTATCGTCCGGTACTGTGCGAGAGGTGGCGGAAAACATTAAATTTGACAAATCAATCGCGCTGCCGTTAGCTAAAATCTATGAAGCCTAAAGCGATTTTTGGGCTGTGCCAAATTTTGCCAAATTTCGGCTCCGTGTGTTGTATTTATGCGCCTACGGTTGCCCCTGGCTAAAGTCTTTAACTTTACTGCCAACCTGTTCTATGCACTTAAACGTGGCCGGAGGGGGAGTGGCAGGGTTGAGGGGCAAACCCTCCTTATTTGGCATTTTTGTCCAGGGTTTTATGAATTTTTTCGGTTGGTAATGTAGAAACCCTCTGTTGAGAAATTTTTTATAAACCGCGACCCCCGTTTCAAAAATGTGGACCTGACCCTGGTTTTATAGATGTGTGTCCCGTTTCAGGCTGCTGGAATTAAACTATTCGACTACATTGTCGGAGTTGGTGAATTTGACGCCAAATGGGCAACACACAACGATGTTGTTGCTATGATACGCAACTGTGGACGCAACTTAACGATGTGTTTGGTATCGCTGCCTGATTCAATACAACAACAACTTCCTGTTGCGTCGACCAATCCTTATGACGAGAGTCGGTGTTACGCTGTTGAATCCAGTTGCTCCATGCAACGTCATGCAATTCAACATACAGGAGTGACGCAACATACAAGAGTGGCTCAGCACGGAGTAGTATGGCAATGTGGAGGAGCGAACCAACGTGGGCGAATGACGCAACATGGAGAAGTGGCTCATCGTCATGGAGTGACGCAACATGGAGCAGTGACGCAACGCGGAGGAGAAACGGAACACAAGAAGCCGACACAACATAAAGGAGCAAATCAATATGGAAAAGTGACTGCACCCGGAAGAGGGATTGAGCAACGAGGAGTGACGCAACAAGGAGGAATGACTCAACAAGCAGGAGTGCAGCAACATGGAGGAGTGAGGCAACACGACAGGATGACGCAACAAGGATCAACTCAATACGGAGAGGTGACGAAACACGAAGCAGCAACACAACAAGGAGCTTTGTCAACGACACAACAACTGACCAATTCTTCAGGGTACAGCACGAATAGCAGTAGCGTGTCGTCGGCTGTAATTAAATCGATTGGAGTCAACTCAGCGTATAAATATTTCAAAAATAAACGGTACTTACTTATTGTCAATGGCTGGGTTTCCGACATCTTACTTAAGTATTTACTTAAGTATACTTAAGTAATTACATAAGTTGATGACTTAAGTAAATATTTAAATTTCGAGCAAAATCAAATAAACGCCAAATGTTAGCCATTGTGATAACATGACAGTTATATTTTTGCTTGATAGTAAGGAAGGCACTGTGAGTATACAATTTCAGTTGGACTAAGGTTAACTACGCCTGAATGGTAAATTTGTAATCTATCAAACTTAGTCAACGACTTGAGTATTTATTTAACTTTACGTACGCTTTTAAAAATGAGAAAAACGAAACCAAAAATCAAACGCACAAAATATAAAAGTTCACAACTATACGGATATTTTTGTGTATTTTTGGAAAATAATGTCTGAAACTTGAAATATTTTGTTATGCTATGTTTCAAAATCAACTTTCAAAATTTTTCTGAATGGCTCTATATGGTACTGCTTAACTTAGAATTTAAGAATGTATTATGTTTAAAGCTGTTTGTAAGCATATGTGAGACAGGCTTTGTCCGTTTTGTATACTCACAATATAATGCAGTGCGCTGTATGTATGATAATAAGCAGCATATGGTCGGCATATAGGTAGTCGAAGATAGAAACAGTTGAAGAGGTGAAGTACGTGGCGCAGTGGTAGAGCGCTTGCTTCGGAATCTATAGACCGCTAGTTGGATTCCCGCTCTGTATGCCTGCTTTTCCAGCTGCTCAACAGTTAACCCTTTCTCACATGAATATTTTCTATTTCCCCTGAGACCTACTTTTATGCTAGGATTCGAACTCCAGCGACTGGAGTGGGAGGCGTATACCATCACACTCAGCTATAGGAGCTTGACGCTCGAGAACGGGGGGTTGCTCTCACGTCTTGTGGTGATTTAGTACTATGCATACGTGTTGCAATAGTTAAACACGGTGCGATATATTATTAAACGTATACACAGTGCGCTGAGTTGCATATAGGCAACTCAATGTGAGAAGGGGTTATAGATAGTAAATTGATAATTTTTCGCTTAAAAGGTCTGCAGTCTCGGCTCCTTAGTTGGATCCACGCTCTGTATGCCTGCTTTTCCAGCTGCTCAATAGTTGAAAGGTCTGAAGTCTTGGTTCCAACTTAGACTGACAATTTTCAGAGCTGAAAGCTAAAAATTTAAGATTTCATTTTACCAAAAATTTTCGTACTGTCTAACATTTTCGTTTTTATAATTTTTGTTTCAGGTTAGACGTCAAGCAATGGAACCTCAAACTGGGTTCATTCGTCAACTTGAATACGCATTTTACATCGAATCCAGGACTTGTGCGAAACGAACACAATCACAGCTGCGCCCAAATCCCAGATCTCAACAATTCGCCCAGATGCGAGCAACAATATACCAGAAATCCAGATGGTTACAGCAAACATTATCCCAGATATCATCAGCGTCAGCTAACGGATCAAATCCCAGATCTCAAAAAGTTTCCTAGATGCAAGCAACAAGGACATCAGCAAACCCCAGACGGCTGTAGCAAAAATTATCCCAGATATTATAGCGATCAACTGTTGGAGCATGAAATCCTAGATTTTAATGGCAAGTGTCCTCGTGTACCAAATATATCTTGTCCAGTGTATGTGAATGTTTCAAAATTGCAAACATGTCAACATACGACCAGCGAAAAACCGCACAAAACACAATACGCTAAAATCGCTAAGCCTAAACCTAAACCTAATCATAACCTGCATCCAGGCGAGAATCGAAAATACAAATCCGACAGCGAATTAAGGCATATCGGCGTGCGAAATTGACTCTGTTGTGTGTAAATTTCGAACGTTGGGGCGAATTAGGGGTGATCCACCACCCCACCCACCCCCCGTCCTGGCTGAAGAAAAATTTACGATGCACAATTTGTTTATCTGAATCGACGGTTAGCGAAGGGTAACCAAAGAGACTGGCTTTACAAATTTGGGCCAATGTAAAGCACAGGAGCGGAACAGAATTATAAGCTTATTCGTAAGCCTAAGCCTAATCCTAAGCCTAAGCGGAAGAATGAGTTTATTCCTAAGCCTAAGCCTAAAACTATGCCAAGCAAAAAAATTAGTCTAAAGCTTAAGCTTATTTTATTCTAGTCCCACATAAAAACATTCTGCACCTGATCTTTATATGGGCCCAGATGTTAAAAAATCTTATTGACTTTTAAGAAACTCTTATAGATTTAAGACAAATTGTTTAAAATAGTAATTTCATCTTCAGAATCAGATTAAGAAAAGCTTAAAACTGAAATAAAAAAGTTTAACTCATTTGCACCAGAAAAGCCAAATTGTAAAAATTTGCTTAATTAATATAATTGTCTCGTTTTCGGAACCGTTGAAGTTATAAGTTTAAGACAAATTGTGTGAAAAGTTTAAGACAATTATGTTTTTCTAAAATTGTCCAATAAAATCAGTTTATTAAAACTTTAAACGTTAGTTATTTGTAAAATCAGCATCAAAAATAAAGGTAAAATAACACATGATGGCTGAGTTTCTGAAATCTTACTTGAGTGTTTACATAAGTCATACTTAAGTAATTATTAAAGTCACCGACATAAGTAAATCTTAAGTTTTTGAGCAAAAACAAATAAAGACCGAATGTCAGCCATTATCATATTAACGAGAGAGTAATAGTTCTATTAGCAAGTGACTTAAGTATTAACTGAACTCAAGTACGCTCTTTAACGACATAATGGTTAAGTAATAACTTAGCACGTACTCGTATTAAGTCGTACTTAAATAGGGTTTCCGAAACCCAGCCAATATTAACAAATGAAAACGGTTGGGATGATAATGGCATATTCGCCTTAAGGTCCTATTCTCACGTGTAACAAATTTTAGCCGAATACTGATATCGGCATATAAAAACCCAAACTCCAGTGTCAAGTTTCGATAGATGGATGGTGGTGACAACGGCCTACCCTTCAACGACCAATGTTCGGAACCTAATTTGAAAAATAAAATTCAAATGAACCTAAATATATTCATATGAGAAAGGGATAAAACAATGTTGAACTTTTCTTATATCAGAAAACAACATCGAAAACTTTAACTTTGAAATTTGAACGAATCATAATTCGTTGATAAGTCTCCATGAGACGGAAAAATTGGCCAATGTATAGAACAGGGCCGGAACAGTAGTATAAGCATATTCCTAAGCCTAAGCCTAAGCCTAAGCATAAGCCTTAGCAAATTACAGTCTCGCAGGAAAACGTTCCAACTCTATTCTATACATAGGCCGAAAAATTCCTTGATGTAACAGCTGAAGTACGCATGGATTAAGCATTTCCAATTTAATACATGACAGGCATGTGAAAATTGTGACATTATGTACGCAAGGTATTGTAAAACAATAAACGAATAACGTTGAATTGGTAAAACCAGCTGTAGCAGACACATGTAATTTAATAAAGCGGTTTCTATCCAGCCGAGATACTGAGGAAATGCACCATTTCAAAACCAAACCCATATATTTTAATGGCGAGGCCGACCAGAACCCTCGTTCGAGGCCGAAAAGAACCCTCGTTCGAGGCCGAAAAGGAACCTCGTTCGAGGCCGAAAAGGATCCTCGTTTGAGGCCGAAAAGGACCCTCGTTTGAGGCCGAAAAGGACCCTCGTTTGAGGCCGACCAGAACCCTCGTTCGAGGCCGAAAAGAACCCTCGTTCGAGGCCGAAAAGGAACCTCGTTCGAGGCCGAAAAGGATCCTCGTTTGAGGCCGAAAAGGACCCTCGTTTGAGGCCGAAAAGGACCCTCGTCGAGGCCGAAAAGGACCCTCGTTCGAGGCCGAAATGGACTCTCGTTCGAGGCCGAAATGGACTCTCGTTCGAGGCCGAAATGGACTCTCGTTCGAGGCCGAAATGGACTCTCGTTCGAGGCCGAAAACAACCCTCGTCTTCCGACTAAGTTACAAACTTGTATTCAGCTTAACGTACTAGGGAGGGCAAAACAGTTATAAAATAGGCATGAAATTAATTTCTCAAGACTTACAAACGGTGCAAAACTTTTCTGGGGGGTCGAATTTTTTCCACGGGGTGGAGTGTGTCCCTCTTTACTGCCCATAACTGTAGGCGCGCTAACACATAGGTCCGAAACAATTACTTAGGTTAGGTGGTCTTCCGCCTTCAGCTAGTTATATTTCAGGGGTGATGCCGCTTGTGAACTGGCTAATCGTTATAAGGGTTGTATATCCACCCACAGCTTCCTATACTTTTGGTGGTGGCGGTCGCATTGGTGGGTGTACCCCAACGCCTTCTTGTGAATTAACACTCTCAGAACTGCTTGCAGTATTGGTTGACGTTGTGCTGGCGTGTATATTTTCTTCGGCCGAATCCAATTCGTTTGTTTGTATCGAAGGCGTAGGCGTTTGACTATGTTTTCTTACCGGAGGCGGTCCCAGCTGAGCCGTCACGGCCCTCGGAGCCACCCCTACGCCTTGGTCAGAGGAGGAATCGTCGCGTGTCGAGGGTGACCGATGCTGCTCCGAGGTGCGGCGCATTAAATGCTGATAGTCGGCAGTGAATGCGGCCCGTAGATTATCGAGGTCTACGTTGCTGTTGTATTTGTTCACCTCGGAGCCTCCACCCTCACCGCCGTCGCTAGACACAGTCGTCTGGGCGACGTCGGCGTGGTGATAGAATCCTTGGCGACTAGACGACCGTGGCGGTGGTGGCGGCGGCGGCGCTCGCTTTTGAGGTTCACCGCCACCTCCGCCGAACGGTCGTGTATCTCGTCGGCCGAGAGTTGCCGATCGATAACGCACCGTCATCGGTTCAGACGCGACCGATGACGGTGTGTTTGATCGGCTTCTCTTTGATGTACCGCCGCCTCCTCCTGGAGACGCTATGCCCAGGACGCTCGTCGCTTCTTGGAGCCGGGCAGCGAATCCTGGCCCTGGAGATAAACTGCCCCGAGAGACAGGGCTATTGCCACCAGGGTCACCCAAACGTATATCGTTAGGAAGCGTTCCGGATGCATATTGCGTGTATACAGCATGATGATGTTGTTGTTGTTGTGGATTATATAGCGGATTAGTGGCACAAGTAGGGGTCCGGTACTGTCTGAGTGCCTGGGGTTCGCCTTGAAGAGTGTAGTGCGATTGGCGTCCTGGGAAATTTGCGTATCCATTGCTCAGACTGGAACGATCTGCAGAAATTGCACGGTAGCCGCTGACCGGTGAGGTAGTTCCTGTAATATTATTTTGTTTTTGTTTATTTATATATTGGTTTTTTATTAAATTGTGTTTTTCTTTATGTATGCATTAAAAATATTGTTTTGTTCAAAATTGCATTGTAATTTTCAAAATTTCACTTAAAATTAACTAAAAAATAAAAAAATTAAATCGGAGCTTCAGCGTACCGCTTGATGCATTCGAATCCTGGACAGCTCCGTCAGAGCGTTTCATTTTCGCTCGCCCAGATCCAGCTACTGACCGCAGTTCGTCTAGGATATTTTCCAGAACGTCTAGACTGCCTGTCGCTGTCCCAGATCGTGGCTGAGCCGCTGGTGCAGCGACGCTGAGCTTCGTTGGAAAAGCTCTACCGGCCGGACTGCGGTTAATGTGGGCCCGGAGGGCGGCGGACTCATATGCCAGGGCCGTTTGGTCTTGGTCCCGATTGGTAAATCCGGATGCTTGCCCTCCACGTCCGGTTCCGCTGTGATACGGCACAATATGACTTCCTGAGCGTGATTTCATAACACCACCGTTTGGCATTTGAGTCTGAAATTAAATTTATTTCTACAAAACTCATTATCATATACTTACATACAGATTCAACTTTAATTTAACATGTGAAATTACCTGGGAAATTGTTCAGTTGAATTTGAAAATGAAACAAGTTGCCCCATCATATTCACCCACCCTCAAGCTCACATAGAGTAGAGTGTGGCTTCGCGAACTGCCGTACGCGAAATTTTAATCGGCACAACCAAAATGAAATATATTTTCTAAAATGCCATTTTATTGATACTAAGTAAGAATTTTTTCATTAACCCTTTCACACATGAATATTTTCAATTTCATATGAGATGTAATTTCAAGGTAAGATTCGAACCCCAGTCTCACGGGTGGGAGGCGTTTACGATGACCACTGAGTTATAGGAGCTTGACGCTCGAGCCCGAGGGGGCTCTCACGTCTTGTGGAGATGTAACACTGCGCATATATGTTATAAATGTTAAACACTGCTCACTGGGTGTGTATTGCTCGTACATTATTGTATTTAGTTGCTCAAAGTATACTCAATGAGTGAAAGGGTTGATGCCTACCATCTGCTACGAAAAATACACAATGCACAGTATTTATCAATTACTACATGTATACGTCAAACAGAATCTTCACGGGACATGAGAACCTCTCGGGCTGAAGCGCCAAGCTCCAATAACTGAGTGCCTGTAGTGGTGGTATACGCGTTCCATCCGAGAGACTCAATAATTCGAGTCGTAGCTAGAACGTATGTTTCAGATGAAATAGAAAATATTCATGTGAGAAAGTGTTAATTGCAAAATTGCAAACTGCATATTATTTACCATGGCTGCATTCGGTGCAAACAGTGTATTGGTGTTTGCATAAGTATGATTTGCATTCTGTGACATGAATGACGCTGCTGGGTCTTGCACGTAAGCCAACCTGAAATTATTCACAAAATGTTGTAGCCAGCTGATAAGCATTTTACTTTAAAAATCTGGTTCAATCTAACACCGGCCAATGTTACTTTTACGTACCGCAACAGTAGATTTAGCTTATTCCTAAGCCTAAGCCTAAGCGTTGCAAAAGCGTATTTATAAGCCTAAGCCCAAGCCTATGTCTTAGCAAAAAATGTAGTCTATAATGTAAGCCTACTCTTTTACAGACCCACCAGAAACCGGGACGGCCTTAAAAGTAACATGGGCTCTACCACCCATATTTTCAAATGCGTATAACATCTATTACCAGTTAGCGATAATGTTTCAAACTGACGAATTATTGCAGTTGCGAATCTCAAAATTGGAGCAGAAGTAGCGCAGAGCAAACGCAAAAAATGCGCTGAAATTCAACCCTTGCCATTCATTGCTCCGAAGGTTACAAGATCCATTTGAGAATTTGGTACTAAGGCTTAGGCTCTGCATGCCTTACGCCTTTGCTCAGGATCTGTTTTTTGTACTTAAGCAGAAATTTGAGTCAAATTTGCAGCTGCAACAACTTGCACATGTGAATAAATGAACTTACTTTCTCATTGTAATCATGGTGTTTGTTAGCTTTTTGCATCTTTTCAAAACGCCATCCATACGTTCAGGTTCTTCTTTGAGAAACCTAAAATAGAAAACAAACAATGTTTGTATTTAATATTAATTGCAAAAGTCGTAGAGAATTATTGCCGAACCTGGTTTAGAGAAGTTTTATGAGCGAAACAATTTGAAAATTTGACTGCATTTCGTAAACAAAAAAAGCGCACTGAGTGCATTTCTTTGTACAAAAATGTATACACAATTGCATACTCTTGTTATAAAAAGCATTAAAGCTCTATTCAAGCGTGCAAGTTTTTACTGCGAGAACTTGCAGCTGCAAGTTTTGTTCAAAATCACGTTCGAAAAACTTGCAGCTGCAAATAATTTATCAAAATAGACCATGATTGGTTATAATTTGAAAATCAAATAATAATTCATTTTTGTACCTTTCTTCTCGTACTACTTTTTCCATTTCTGATCCCATAACATCTTTCAGTCGTTGTTGAAATTCAGGGAAGTCAGCTGTTAAAACAGAGAATATAAAACAATATATACACTGCAAAAAATGGTCAGTCAAATTGACTCTCGCCGAAATAGGCTTTTCGGGACTACACAAATTGAGTTAATATTTGACTCCACCAGAGTCACATTCTCATTGCTTATGCAAGAGTGGGGCATATAACAATTATAATTCAAGTATTATATTCAAATAATTTTTTATAAAAATCTTGGCGAAGTCGAATTTGACCCAGTTTGTGTAGTCTCGAAAAGCCTATTTCGCAAAGAGTCCAGTTGACTTATTATTTTTTGCAGTGTCAATAATGGTACATAATAAATATTATTATGTAAAAAACAGACCGCAATACTTAATATATTTGAGCCAGCCAAGAATAAATGAACAAATAACTATTTTCAATATTATCCACATTTTTGGTTAATTTCTCATTCTGACAATTTCAACATACAAAACATTGTTCTCGCACGAGGTAATTTGGAATCTGCCACTTCTTAAATATTCAACTAAAGCCTAAACCATTTCAATCCCCAAAACGTTTCCAAATATTCACGATCCAAAGCCTAAGCCTAAGCCTAAACCCTGCATATCTGCATACTGTCCCACTGTTTACTTTTGAGTTCTGCGGCAGTGTGACCAATTTGACTCAACGCGTCAATGAATCGTTCGACTTCGTTGACGCGTAATTTGCGTTGTCCACTCACAACTTTATGTCGCAGTGTTTCAACTTCGCGTTCTAAATCTCTTAAATTCAAAATAAAATAGAAAAAAATTGTGTTTTTTCAATTTTTCTAAATTTCACAAAAACAACAAATAAAAAAATGGCTACTGTAAATTAGGTTTGATTCCAGAAGCCAATGATTTTAGCCTCATTGACCACATTTTAAATTAGGTTCTTGATTTTCAAAAAAGCCCAATTGACCCGAAATGATAGTTACAGACGTGTAACCAGGATTTTCAATTGGGAATGGTCGAAGAAAAATTCGAATTACAGTAATAGTTGAGTTTTGAATAACTCTCACGACCGAATCCAGCTGAAAACTTGGCCCGTATTCTCAAATGCGTATAGCATTCATTAATATCAGTAAGCGATAGGTATTCAAACTGACGAATCTCTGCAATTGCCGTTCTCAAAATTGGCACAAATGCAGGACATATCAAATGCAAAAAATGTGCTCAATTTCGAACGTTAACATGAGGTGGTTCGAAAGTTACAAGACCAAACACCAACTGGTGATAGGTGCTACACACATTTGAGAATACGGACCCTTGACACAGTAATAAAATTCATTCCGTGCCGTGTGTGTAAAAGTATAAAGAAAACCTCGCTAGCGAAGCGATCGAGAAACTGGGCATAATTTTGGCATCAAATCCTTTTGTATCAGCCGCAAAACGTTTCCGGTTCATAGCTTTATGGGTCTAAAAGACCCTCCTTTGGCGCTGCACCGCCTATCGCAATTGGGTGAAAATCCTTTTGTATCAGCCGCAAAACGTTTCCCGATTCATAGCCTTATGGGCCTGAAAGACCCTCCTTTGGTCCTGCACCGCCTATCGCCATTGGATGAAAGAAAATCCTTTTGTATCAGCCGCAAAACGTTTCCGGTTCATAGCTTTATGGGTCTAAAAGACCCTCCTTTGGCGCTGCACCGCCTATCGCAATTGGGTGAAAATCCTTTTGTATCAGCCGCAAAACGTTTCCCGATTCATAGCCTTATGGGCCTGAAAGACCCTCCTTTGGTCCTGCACCGCCTATCGCAATTGGGTGAAAATTGTTCATTTTTAACACGCGAACCCCTAAACGCCAAACTTCGAAATACAAAATTTATTTCACATTTGATCTCAGTTTACTGTAAGAAAATATTGGCCAATATTACTGTAAGGGACGTAACAGTAGATTAAGCTTATTCCTTAGCCTAAGCCTAAACGTTGCAAATATGAGTTCCTAAGCCTAAGCGTTGCAAATATGAGTTCCTAAGCCTACGTCTAAGCCTAAGCAAAAAAAATGTAATCTAGAATCTAAACCTACTCTTTTATAGACCCACCAGAAACCTGGACGCCCCTTAAAGTAACATGGGCCAAAATATTGATAGTTGAAGACGCGTAGTTGCTGTAGTTCGCTTGTTTGAAAACCTATCACCAAGAGTGGATAATATATAACATAACAAGAGTGTGCAACTGGGTACACTCTGTCTACAAAAGAATGTATTCAGCGCACGTTGCGTTTTTTGCCGACAACCCCCCTTATTGAGAGGGGGGCTTGAAATTTGCACAGAACGAAAGAAATACATAATATGACATGCCAAAAGGGCTTCGTATATAGTTTAAAAACTGCAGAGTAATATATCATGGAACATCACCCCCCCCCCCCCCTTTAAATAAGGGGGGTACAGCAAAAATGCAACCCGTGGTGGCACTTTTAGTGTCACGCGAAATCCGACAGTTGCATACTCTTGTTCGTTATCATCCACTCTTTATCACTAACTGGTATTCAGTGGCGGATCCAGGATCTCAAAATGGGGGCCTAGTGACCCAAATAAGGGGGGTCCCCATTTTGAGTCCCAACTAATAGGAGTCCGTATTCCTAATTAGAATTCGTAAGCGGGTAGAGTCCTTAAACCCTTGTTTAGAGTACATAAATGTCTATTATCCCTAAACAGTTGAAAATACCGGCTGCTATCCTGGCGCCACCCTTCCTGATGTGACTTACATTGTGCTTCGTTCTAAAACATCCATAGTTTTTTGAAATCGGCCTTGTTCCCGATCGACCCAGTTTCGTTCCATAAATGCATTGTTGTCGAAACCATTGCACTGGCTCGCATCAGCGAAAAATTGCAATTGTTTCTGGAAATTTGGGCAATAATTTAATATTGCAATCCTATTCTGCAATTTTGCTATAATTTAGTACCGCAATCCTATTCTGTAATTTTGCAATAATTTAATGTTGCAATCCTATTCCGTTGCAATAATTTAATGTTGCAATTCTATTCTGTTGCAATAATTTAATGTTGCAATCCTATTCCGTTGCAATAATTTAATGTTGCAATTCTATTCTGTTGCAATAATTTAATGTTGCAATCCTATTCTGTTGCAATAATTTAATGTTGCAATCCTATTCCGTTGCAATAATTTAATGTTGCAATTCTATTCTGTTGCAATAATTTAATGTTGCAATCCTATTCCGCAATTCTGCAATAATTTAATGTTGCAAATAATTCTGTTGCAATAATTTAATGTTGCAATCCTATTCTGTTGCAATCCTATTCTGTTGCAATAATTTAATGTTGCAATCCTATTCTGTTGCAATAATTTAATGTTGCAATCCAATTCCGCAATTCTGCAATAATTTAATGTTGCAATCCTATTCCGCAATTCTGCAATAATTTAATGTTGCAATCGTATTCTGTTGCAATAATTTAATGTTGCAATCCTATTCTGTTGCAATAATTTAATGTTGCAATCCTATTCTGATGCAATAATTTAATGTTGCAATCCTATTCCGCAATTCTGCAATAATTTAATGTTGCAATCCTATTCCGCAATTTTGCAATAATTCAATGTTGTAATCCTATTCTGCAATTTTGAAATAATTTAATGTTGCAATGCTATTCTGTTGCAATAATTTAATGTTGCAATCCTATTCTGTTGCAATAATTTAATGTTGCAATCCTATTCTGTTGCAATAATTTAATGTTGCAATCCTATTCTGTTGCAATAATAAGTAATGTTGCAATCCTATTCTGTAGCAATAATTTAATGTTGCAATCCTATTCTGTTGCAATAATTTAATGTTGCAATCCCATTCTGTTGCAATAATTTAATGTTGCAATCCTATTCTGTTGCAATAATTTAATGTTGCAATCCTATTCTGTTGCAATAATTTAATGTTGCAATCCTATTCTGTTGCAATAATTTAATGTTGCAATCCTATTCCGCAATTCTGCAATAATTCAATGTTGCAATCCTATTCCGCAATTCTGCAATAATTTAACGTTGCAATCCTATTCCGCAATTATGCAATAATTTAATGTTGCAATCCTATTCAGTTGCAATAATTTAATGTTGCAATCCTATTCTGTTGCAATAATTTAATGTTGCAATCCTATTCTGTTGCAATAATTTAATGTTGCAATCCTATTCCGCAATTCTGCAATAATTTAATGTTGCAATCCTATTCCGCAATTTTGCAATAATTCAATGTTGTAATCCTATTCTGCAATTTTGCAATAATTTAATGTTGCAATCCTATTCTGTTGCAATAATTTAATGTTACAATCCTATTCTGTTGCAATAATTTAATGTTGCAATCCTATTCTGTTGCAATAATTTAATGTTGCAATCCTATTCTGTTGCAATAATTTAATATTGCAATCCTATTCTGCAATTTTGCTATAATTTAGTACCGCAATCCTATTCTGTAATTTTGCAATAATTTAATGTTGCAATCCTATTCCGTTGCAATAATTTAATGTTGCAATTCTATTCTGTTGCAATAATTTAATGTTGCAATCCTATTCCGTTGCAATAATTTAATGTTGCAATTCTATTCTGTTGCAATAATTTAATGTTGCAATCCTATTCTGTTGCAATAATTTAATGTTGCAATCCTATTCCGTTGCAATAATTTAATGTTGCAATTCTATCTGTTGCAATAATTTAATGTTGCAATCCTATTCCGCAATTCTGCAATAATTTAATGTTGCAAATAATTCTGTTGCAATAATTTAATGTTGCAATCCTATTCTGTTGCAATCCTATTCTGTTGCAATAATTTAATGTTGCAATCCTATTCTGTTGCAATAATTTAATGTTGCAATCCAATTCCGCAATTCTGCAATAATTTAATGTTGCAATCCTATTCCGCAATTCTGCAATAATTTAATGTTGCAATCGTATTCTGTTGCAATAATTTAATGTTGCAATCCTATTCTGTTGCAATAATTTAATGTTGCAATCCTATTCTGATGCAATAATTTAATGTTGCAATCCTATTCCGCAATTCTGCAATAATTTAATGTTGCAATCCTATTCCGCAATTTTGCAATAATTCAATGTTGTAATCCTATTCTGCAATTTTGAAATAATTTAATGTTGCAATGCTATTCTGTTGCAATAATTTAATGTTGCAATCCTATTCTGTTGCAATAATTTAATGTTGCAATCCTATTCTGTTGCAATAATTTAATGTTGCAATCCTATTCTGTTGCAATAATAATTAATTTTGAAATCCTAGTCTTTAGCAATAATTTAATGATGAAAACCTATTCTGTTGCAATAATTTAATGTTGCAATCCTATTCTGTTGCAATAATTTAATGTTGCAATCCTATTCTGTTGCAATAATTTAATGTTGCAATCCTATTCTGTTGCAATAATTTAATGTTGCAATCCTATTCTGTTGCAATAATTTAATGTTGCAATCCTATTGCCGCAATTCTGCAATAATTCAATGTTGCAATCCTATTCCGCAATTCTGCAATAATTTAACGTTGCAATCCTATTCCGCAATTATGCAATAATTTAATGTTGCAATCCTATTCAGTTGCAATAATTTAATGTTGCAATCCTATTCTGTTGCAATAATTTAATGTTGCAATCCTATTCTGTTGCAATAATTGAATGTTGCAATCCTATTCCGCAATTCTGCAATAATTTAATGTTGCAATCCTATTCCGCAATTTTGCAATAATTCAATGTTGTAATCCTATTCTGCAATTTTGCAATAATTTAATGTTGCAATCCTATTCTGTTGCAATAATTTAATGTTACAATCCTATTCTGTTGCAATAATTTAATGTTGCAATCCTATTCTGTTGCAATAATTTAATGTTGCAATCCTATTCTGTTGCAATAATTTAATGTTGCAATCCTATTCTGTTGCAATAATTTAATGTTACAATCCTATTCTGTTGCAATAATTTAATGTTGCAATCCTATTCTGTTGCACTAATTTAATGTTGCAATGCTATTCTGTTGCAATAATTTAATATTGCAAACCTATTCCGCAATTTTGCAATAATTTAATAATGCAATCCTATTCCGCAATTTTGCAATAATTTAATATTGCAATCCTATTCCGCAATTTTGCAATAATTTAATATTGCAATCCTATTCCGCAATTTTGCAATAATTTAATATTGCAATCCTATTCCGCAATTTTGCAATAATTTAATATTGCAATCCTATTCCGCAATTTTGCAATAATTTAATATTGCAATCCTATTCCGCAATTTTGGAATAATTTAATATTGCAATCCTATTCCGCAATTTTGCAATAATTCAATGTTGTAATCCTATTCTGCAATTTTGCAATAATTTAATGTTGCAATCCTATTCTGTTGCAATAATTTAATGTTACAATCCTATTCTGTTGCAATAATTTAATGTTGCAATCCTATTCTGTTGCAATAATTTAATGTTGCAATCCTATTCTGTTGCAATAATTTAATGTTACAATCCTATTCTGTTGCAATAATTTAATGTTGCAATCCTATTCTGTTGCACTAATTTAATGTTGCAATGCTATTCTGTTGCAATAATTTAATATTGCAAACCTATTCCGCAATTTATGTAATTTAATAATGCCAATCCTATTCCGCAATTTTGCAATAATTTAATATTGCAATTGCTATCACAATTTAATCCTATCCGCAATTTCAATATTGTAATCTTTTCGTATTTGCATTTTGCAAATAATGATCCGCAATCCCTATTCCGCAATTTGCAATAATTTAATATTGCATCCTATTCATTCTATCGCAATTTTGCAATAATTTAATATTGCAATCCTATCCGCAATTTTGCAATAATTTAATATTGCAATCATTCCCAACTATTGACAATAATTTAATATTGGAAACCGATTTCGCAATTTTGCAATAATTTAAATGTTGAAGTGCTATTCTGTTGCAATAATTTAATGGTACAATCCTATTCTGTTGCAATAATTTAATGTTGCAACGCAATATTGGATTGTAGGATTATTGCAACAGAATGGGTTGCAACATTAAATTATTCCAAAATTCAAATATTGCAATATTAAATTCTAGAAATACAAATAGATTCAAATCTAAAATTATTGCAAAATTCAAATAAAATTGCAGTATTAAAAAATTATTCCAAAATTGAATAGATTGCAATATTAAATTATCCAAAAATACAAATAATTAAATATAAAATTGTCAAAAATTGCCGGAATGAGATACAATATTAAATTATTGCCGTACAAATAGGGTTGCGTTCTAAATTATTGCAAAATTGCGGAATAATTTTGCAATATTAAATTATTGCAACAGAATAAATATTGCAACATTAAATTAGTACAACAGGAATAGGATTACAACATTAAACTATGCAACAAATCGGGTAACAGAATTATTGCAACAGGATGGGATTCAACATTAAATTATTGCAACAGATGGGTACCCAACATTAAATTATTGCCAACAGAATGGGATTGTGACATTGAATTATTGCGACGAATAGATTGCCAACATTAAATTATTGCAAAATTGCAGAATAGGATTACAACATTGAATTATCCGAAATACAAATAAATTCAATCTAAATTCTCAAAATTGCGAAATCGCTGCAATATTCATTCTTCAAAAAAATTTCACAAAATAATTGCAATCTAAATTGTGCAATACGGAATATGAATTGCAATCTTTAATTATTTTGCAAAATTAGGAATAGGATTGCAATATTAAATTATTCCAAATTGCAAATAGGATTGCAATGTTAAATTATTCCCAAAATTGCGGAATAGGGTTGCAATATTCAATTATTGCAAAATTGCGGAATAGGTTTCCAATATAAAATTATTCAACAAATAGCATTGCAACATTTAAATTAGTGCAACAGAATAGGATTGCAACATTAAATTATTTGCAACAGAATAGGGATTGTGACATTAAATTATTGCCCAACAGAAAAAGGATTGCAAAAAACATTAAATTATTGCAACAAAAAAAAATAGGATTCCAACATTAAATAATGCAACAAGAATAAATTCAACATTAAATTATTGCAACAGTAGATTTGAAGTAACATTTAAATTATTTTTGCAACAGAAGTCAGGATTTCGACATTTAATTATTGCAAAATTACAGAATAGGATTACAACATTGAATTATTCCAAAATAGCAGAATAGGATTTCAACATTAAATTATTGCAGAATTGCCGAGACAAAAATGGGTTACCAGCATTGAATTATTGCAACAGAAAATCGGTTGCAACATTAAATTATTGCAACAGAAAATGAGTTGCAACATTAAATTATTGCAACTGAAATGGGTACCAAATTAATTGCGTCAAATTGCGGAATGTAAACGAGACGTTAAATTATTGCAGAAGTGTGAAATGGGGTTGCAACATTGAATTGCTGCAGAGGAATAGGATTGCAACATTTAAAGTCTGCAAAATAGGGATTCAACGTAAATTGTGCCGAGACAGAGATAGGATTACAACATTGATATTCCAACAAAATGGTGGAACGAGATATCCGACAAATGGGATTGCAACATTAAATTATTCGACAAATTGAATTGCAACACTAAAAAATATACTACAAATCGGGTTGCAAAACAGTACTTATCCGACGAGAAAATGGGTTTCAACATTGAATTATTGCAACAAATAGGATTGCAACATTAAATTATTGCAACAGAATAGATTCCAACATTAAATTATTCCGACAGAATAGCATTGCAACATTAAATTATTTCGAAAATCAGAATAGGATTACAATAATTATTCAAAATTCGAATCATTCAACATTAAATTATCCAATACAAAATGGTTGCAAAATTCAACTATTCATCAATAAGATATTGCAACATTAAATTATTCAAGACATGCAACATTACAATACAACAGAATACAATTGCAACATTAAAATTATTGTTGAAATACAAATGAGGAGATTGCAACATTAAATTATTCCGGGTAAGAAAATAATTGCGGAGCATTAAACTCTGCAAAGTTAAATAGGATTGCAATATTAAATTATTGGTGAATAGGATTGCAACAGAATAGGATTGCAGACATTAAATTATTGCAACAGAATTATTTGCAACGTAAAATTAGTTTCAGAATTACAAATAATTTCAACATTAAATTATTCAACAAATAAAATTGCAACATTAAATTATTGCAAAATTGCCGGAATAAGGTTCCAATATTAAATTCTTCCAACGGATAGGATTGCAACATTAAAGTCTGCAACAAATAATTTCCAACATTTAAATTATTCGACGGAAATGGGTTGCAAAGTTATAAATTATTCCCAACAAATAAAATTGCAATATTAAATTATTGCAAAATTGCGGAATAGGATTGCAATATTAAATTAAATTACAAAATCAGATTTCCGGTACTAAATTATAGCAAAATTGCAAATCGATTTGCAATATTAAATTATTGCAACAAATTGCGGAATAGGTTTGCAATCTTAAATTATTGCAACAGAATAGCAATTCAACATTAAATTAGTGCAACAGAATAGGATTGTAACATTAAATTATTGCAATAGAATAGGATTGTAACATTAAATTATTGCCAACAGTAAATAGGATTTCAGACATTAAATTATTGCAAATTTCAGAATAGGATTGCAACATTAAATTATTGCAGACGTACGATTGGGATTGTAACATTAAATTATTGCAACAGAATAGGATTGCAACATTAAATTATTCGACAAATAGGATTGCAACATTAAATTATCGATGAATAGGATTACAACATTGAATTATTGCAAAATTGCGGAATAGGATTGCAATGTTAAATTATTCCAAAAATGCGGAATAGGATTGCAATATTAAATTATTGCAGAATTGCGGAATAGGATTGCAATATTAAATTATTGCCAAATTGCAAATAGGATTGCAATATTTAATTATTGCAAAATTGCGGAATAGGATTGCAATATTAAATTATTGACAAAATTGCGGAATAGGATTGCAATATTAATTCTATTGCAACAATTGCGGAATAGGATTGCATTATTAAATTATTGCAAAATTGCGGAATAGGTTTGCAATATTAAATTATTACTAGAATAGCATTGCAACATTAAATTAGTGCAACAGAATGGGATTGCAACATTAAATTATTGCAACAGAATAGGATTGTAACATTAAATTATTGTCCCAACAGAATAGGATTGCAACATTAAATTCTTGCAACAGAATAGCATTGCAACATTAAATTATTTCAAAATTATTTAACAAA
>JASANG010003779.1:0-52817 GCA_030248215.1 Enoplolaimus lenunculus | reverse complement strand
TGTCGTTAACAGCACAAGTATTCGTATCGCTAGTGATTAAACTATTTTTGTTATAGCAGCACAAGTATTCATATCGCTAATAATTGAACGATTTTCCCAAACGTTTGTGGTGTCAGACTCACCGGCTCCAATAATTTGCACATCAGACTCAATGGCAATATGTTCTCGGAAAATAGCTGCCGGAATGAACAAACACTAACGGATTTTCTAGGTCTTCCGCATACTCAATCGCTGTTCCCACGCTGTCAAAATGCTATAGCAGAAAAATATGGAAACTTTTTTCGACAATTGTTTAAAAACTGAAGCCCTAAGTCTGTTTGGACTCAACCTCCTAAAGGTGTCTTTGTAACGAAACTAGGTTTTTAGCGTTCCGCCATTGCACCACTCGCATCTTGACTTACAATATTTCAATAAAAATATCGCGATCAGTGAATATTCGTCGTCTCGGTTAAAAACCGAGAACGAGAATGACAAACAGAGGCTAAAAACTGAAAAGTTTGGGTCTTGTTTATTTTCGAGCTGCAACCTAAATCCAATTTTGGGGTGTGTCAAAAATATACTAAAGTTAAGTGGTTATCAATTTTATTAAATTTTGTTGCGGTTAAGGCAGCGCGATACTTTTTATCAGCTGTATACAGCTTCTCCTAGTTTTCTAAAAATACAGTGTGTTTTGTTGTCAGTTTTCACGAAAAAGATCCGGCTTCGCGTTAATGACTGACTGCTGTTGATATTTGGGACATATGATCGTTTTCTGTTTGAATTATATATTTAAGATACGGTTGAAGCATTTGTCGCAACTGGGGCGTTATATACTTACAATAAAACCAGGGTGCAACCGGAATTCCGGTTGCGGCATTTTTTCACCTTCCGGTTCCGTTAAATTTTTACCGGATTTAAAAATTTCGGTGTTATAATTTGGCCGTTTTCTTAACTTTGCTAATTTTTAAGAATCTCTTTTGAAAGCCACTTGTACTCCGAATATAAGCCATTGATGGTGGATTTCACTTCAGTCGACGACGAAAATCTAAAATACAACAAATAAAATAGATACCTATGTTCGACTAAGGTTATTTCACAAATAGTAGAGCAAAGCATAAGATTAAAATGAAATTTTTGGGAAATGCATTTTTCACTTTCCGGTTCCGGTAAAATTTTTAAATTCCGGTTCCGGTAAATTGCAATTCCGGTTGCACCCTGGATCAAACGTATGGTTGTTCTCTGTGCACTCGAACATCATTCAAAATTGAAATCCTATGTGTAAACACACCTTTTAGAATGCGAAAACCTAAGACAAATGCTGTAGCTGGGAAACGTATGATAAATATAGAGCATGATACAGAAAAATAAGTTAGGATAATATGCCAATTTGTCTTAAATTTTCGTATGAGAAAAAATTTTCAATGCGGAATATTCCGGTGCAAAAATTCCGTATTTATTACCGGAACAGGTTGTGATAAATACCGGATTTCCCTACCGGAACCGGAAATCCTTTTGCACCCTAACTATCACAAAGCTTCAAAACCATACATCTTGAAAATAGGTATGTGTTACCACTACCAGGTATTAGCCAACTCACCCAGATGGGGTGGTTAAAATTTTGTAGCAGGGGCATACAAGATTGCCCGTATACTCACAGTCGAGGTTTAAACTATTCTAAAAGGGAGGCTATGCCTTCTTTGCCTACAAGCCTGTTTGTTATCAGTTGTCATTATATTTTAATCGGCGAAACGTGATTACTTCCGATTCATTCAAGTCTTTAACAACGCTTAATGCTGATATCTGTTTAGTCTAGAGTGGCATCTAACCCACTATTTCCCCAATTCCGAATCTTAAATTTTTGTAAAATCTCAAACTGAATTCAAACTTTTGTTGCTACGCTTGTCTACTGGCTGTTCTTGTTTTCGTTGTTATGTACTTGTGGCAATTGAAAACAGTATACCATTTTGCGTGGTTTCAGCTCCGGGAAACGTGGTTCAAAATGTGATTATTGAAAAAGCGAACAATACGACAATCACATTCTCGGAAGGCGCAGTTCGAGCATACCTTGGTTATGTCACTGTCAAGGTACGTATTTGCAACCAGCCTAGTATGCTCATTCTGGAGGGCAGTAGCCTTGTTTTTGACTGACTTAAGCTATATTGAAATGATTTTGCACAATATTGCGTATTGCAGTCTAATAGGATGTTTTACATACTGGTCCGTTGTGTGACAATGTCAAATGCAGTTAAGTACGAAAGTTATATATTGTTATTGTCTTTATTCTTCCTGAAATATCAACTTTAGCCGGAATCGCACTTCCCCGATTGTAATTACTGTCGTCTGCAAAACGCTAAAGTAAAGAAATGTGGCTCATGTTAATTTTACCAGTATGCTCACTAAGTATAAAGCCTACGGGTCCAAGTCCTGTAGTGTTCCAGTCTTTGTGTCCTTTGACCGCGCGGCCTCCTCTAATTAATTTGTGCCAGAAATGAGGTGCTGAATGTTGTTTCCAAATAAATAATGTGTATTCTATTTCAAAATTTAAGTTTTCACCATCAAATTCATCAAATTCTATGCATTTGAATCACTACTGCATCGAAGTAAGTGACCGGTGTTCGCCAACAATTGATCATTGTGTCATTCGTAGTTCTTCAATCGGTGAGTCAAGTGTCTCTTAGATTTGTGGCATAGTTCCTTATGATACCTAACGTAGTACAGCGGCACACGGTACATTATTAAACTTTGTCAGTAACAGGTCGTTAACCATGGCTTGTGCAGTCCTTCCTGCAACAGTATATAATGTTATACCAGCTAGTGATGAAGGAGGTTAAGTATAGAGCTAGTTTTTGCACTTGAACATACGTACATAACAAAATTTTCGTAAATAAAATATTGTATATAGTCCAGACTACAGTGTGTGTTTTGATTTCAGTTGGCGCCGCGTTATGTGTACGTAAAGCGCTAGCAATGCCTACTGTTCGTCACTGTACAATATCAGATTGTGAAAACGTTGGTATATTGCTGACTGATCATGCGCAGGTAATTTCTATACTTGAAAAAGTTTTTAAGCCTATTTCAGTATTATGTTTGGGAAGGGTCTTAATAGTTTGTATAATTTGTTAGCGAGAGTTTTTGGCATTTAGACGCTAAAAAATTTGGAAGACAGGCTACTACTACTTCTTGTTTGTATCCTTTAAGCATGAAATGATTGTATATTTTCTGATTAAATTAAATGCAATAATAGCATGGGCGTGGCAATGTTTTTGACATAGAGTTACGTCCTGTGAAAACGTCAAGAAAGATTTCTTGTGTTACGAACTGAAAAATTTCTAGAAAGCGCTGGACAAAAATCTCAAATGAAAGAAATTTATTCATAACACCCCACCATGGTTACGGCCTTGAATGGTAGCAATCCGTTTTAGGGGATGTATGAAGACAACGAAATTGCTCGTAATTCGCTGGCTGGAATATGGGTGAAAAACTATGCAAATCCTGTGTTTAGACGCAATCATATTCATCACGGCCGCGATGTTGGCATATTCACTTTTGAAAATGGGCAGGTACATAAGTACTTAATGCTAAATGAGTGATGAAAATCATGCCAAATGCTACTGTTTTCTCTAATTGATCCACCAGAATTACGGTCCGTTGTCGATTATTTTGTGTTTTTGTGCATTTACTGCTGCGTTTGGAATTTAGAGCGCATGTCTATGAATTATAAATATTCCGATTAAGTATTTACTTGCCCCTTGGAATGAAACCAGCTAAATCGTTATCAAAATCGACTTGTTCAATATTGTTACTAGTATATTTCGCTTTTTAGATGTCCTAGTTTTTAGTTTTATGTAGTAGGAATTTTTGCTGACGACTGACTTCATTCTAAACATATACGGCTGGCATTCCGCTACTTTGTGAGGGAGGCTCAACCAAATCTCCAGACTCGAAAAATCACCCCGTGTTCTGCCCCCCCCAACCGCAGTCAAAAATTTCCTCTTGTTTGAAATTATATTAAAACGACAAATAACATCGGTTAGATTCTCCTCTAAGCTTTGAAATATCAATTTTGAGAAAAAACTGTTAAAAAATATAAAAAATTTGAGAAAAATTCCAAACTTTAATCGATCTAAAAAGCCAACCCCTCGAAATTGGGCTAGCAAAACTAATACATTTCCGCACAAATTGATTATCTTCTGTTTACAGGGTTACTTCGAGCGTTGCAATATTCACAACAATCGAATATCGGGCATTGAAGTCAAACAGGGCGCAAATCCAACTATAGTGCGCTGTGAAATTCATCACGGTCAAACTGGAGGTGTGTATGTGCACGAAGGTGGCCTGGGGCAATTCTTGGACAATAAAATATATGCGAACAATTTCGCCGGCGTTTGGATCATGTCCCGATCGAATCCAACGATACGGTAAGTAGTGTGGATGGTGCATGGTTCGACCTGATATAAATGGAAAGGAGCCCGGATAGTGAATTTTTAACGGTCCTTTTATGTTCTTCAAATGTTGGATTCGAGCAAAATCAGGTTGCTGCGTTAAAATTAACTGCTAGCTGTGAAAAGAGTAACCGTCTAGACTTGCCAGGAAATGCAGCCCCATCTAAATGATTAATATATGTACTTTTAAACACCGGGATACGTCCGGTATCCATTTTATGATTGCAATTATTTCTAAATGTGCAGCCCAAAGGTTTTACGCGCGTTTGTATTTGTTTTGCAGGCGTAATGAAATATTTAACGGTCATCAAGGTGGAGTTTACGTGTTGGGCGAAGGCAGAGGCTTGATCGAGTACAACAATGTATACAATAACGCACTGGCAGGCATCCAAATTCGAACTTATTCCGAACCGATTGTTCGCAACAACAAAATACATCACGGTCAGCACGGCGGCGTATACGTGGTAAGCGACGTTTCATACCAGGCAGTACTATTATACTGATGTTTCCAAACGCTGCTGGCAAGAGCCCGAGGTGTAGGCTAAATGGATAAAAATGTTGGGGAGCTATGTTTCACTGTTAAAGCAGTTGACTTTATATAAATTGCTGTTCATAAACAGATTAGCGAAGCGATTTAAATTTATTTTTGGATGCGAAGGACTTACAACTTGATAATCAAGAGCATGCATTTTGTTATTTTCATAGTTATTCTTAAGAATTTTGTCTTCATATCTGTTTACGTAGTTGTTCAAAAACTTTGGAGTTTTAACAAACGTGTCTATGTTCTGTTTTGTCTACTAATGTTACGTCAATCAGTTTATTATTTTAGCACGAAAAAGGCCGTGGTTTGATTGAAGAAAACGAAATATGTGCAAATACGCTTGCGGGCATTTGGGTCACAACTGGTTCGACTCCTGTTTTCAGACGCAACCGAATTCACTCTGGCAAACAAGTATTAGTCTTCCAAGTTTTGAGTTTAAACTTTAATTGTGTGGTTTTTGTGCTTGTCACATTGTCGGTGTTTGGCTATTTTTATATAAAATCTTTATTGGGGTAATTTTCATGTTTTTATTGTTCAGTAGAATGAAAAATGTATATTTGTTGGAATTTTTTTCAGGTTGGCGTTTACTTTTACGACAATGGACATGGCGTTTTAGAAGAAAATGACATTTTTCACCATCTTTACTCGGGCATTCAAATTCGGTTAGTTGCATGTGCTATACTGTCTATTCACTATTGCCCTTTGGTTAAAGCATCATGTTATGGTGGTGCTATTCTTGTCATGCTTCGCCGCAAGTCAAAAAGTTTTTGTTAATTTATTATGAAGTGAGTAGTCACAGTCTCACCGCGGGTTCGCAACTACTGTGGTGTCATGCGGCAATTCGCGTACGATGCCGGTCGATATAAAATAGGCAAAAATACATCGCCACTCTGACTGTTGGTTTGATAGTGACAGTTTGACTAAAGGCCCATAATTTCCTACCCGGATATCGGATTATTTGCACAAGCAGTACATTAAGTGCATACTCAAACAAGGAATTAATAACTAATACGTTCGATCTGAATAGTGAATTATAACGAATATTCGCAGATAAAGACTAGCTAACTTGGTTGCAATACAGCATTTTTGAAACGACGCAGTGTGCCTTAGAAGAGACTGATCTGTGAACATTTGTTTTCATATATACATTGTGACGTGTTGAACTATGCCAAATTACGTATGTTTCAACGGTTCTGTTTCAATAATGCGGTAAAGATTATGTATGACAGAGCTAATTACTGACGTTAAACTGGCATTTCGCTAGTGGAGGCTGGAGGGACCACCTTCTAGTCGGGCAAATTCTCCTCACTCGAAACGTCCTCCATGATTAATTTTCATACGGTATATTAACTGCGGATTGTCTGTTTTCAGAACGGGCAGCAATCCACATATTAAACGTAACAAAATTTGGGGCGGCCAGAATGGTGGCGTCCTTGTGTACAATGGAGGTCTTGGAGTGCTCGAAGGTTAGTGTTAAGCTATACGTAGTAGTTTTGCCATTTCAAATAACTTAATTGTTTGTCAGCGGCTAATCAAATTCACTAAAATGTAGACCAAATGAAAGAAAAGTCAAAAATTTGCAGTCTGCTTTCGAACATTTTTGAAAACCACATTTGAAAACGTTTTTATAACCGATATTGTAGAGATGCATCTTGTATTTTTATAACGATTATTTAGTTACACTTGGGCATTAAACTTTTTATCTTTGTTTTCATTTTGCATCGCTGACCATTGTTGCAAAACACCTGTAGTGATTTACAGATAACGAAATTTTTGACAACGCTATGGCTGGTATTTGGATCAAAACCGAATCGAATCCAATATTGAAACGAAACAAAGTTTACGACGGTCGCGACGGGGGAATTTGCATTTTCAATAAAGGACGAGGTTCGTTGGTTGGTTGGTTGGTTGTTACATTTGATTAAGGCGCATGCAGGATGTTAGCGGAATTCCGATGCCGACTAGCGCATGCGACTTAACGGAACACTATGAAACAGATATTGATCTGGCACATAAAGTTACATAAGATTCACAAAGTGAAAAGTATTATGGACTCTGAAAATTTCTAGTTCAAATTCCTATATAAATCGTCGTGTTTCCGAGCACATGGCGTAAAATTTTTTATAAAGTTTTGAGAAACAGTAAAACGTATTTTTTTGACCGTAATCTTTTGATCATATCTCGCAATAAAAACACGCTTCCGCGCGATCGTTTCTATATCATTAGTCAACACTGTTAGGACAACATCGGAAAAATTAATTTTATTTACTTTGGATTACGATATAATTCAGTTCCGTTTGATAACCTAACCGCTTAGCACCACATAACAATGTATCAATAAAAATACAATGCTGCGGTCCTTCCAGCATTTATACGTGTTAAAACTGTTGTGTGCGTAACGAATGCGTCACTTTTTGCATTATTCGCTCGTTGTATTATTATGCTTATGAGTGTAAAATACATTACACCTTATATACGAGCGATTCGTCTTGTTTCACTGGAATTTTTTAAAATCGTAATTTTATTTGATTGCGAACCAGGAGATCTCTGTTGAAGCTCCTATTTATAGGTGTGCTGGAGGAAAACGATATATTCCGAAACACACAAGCGGGCGTTCTGATATCAACCGAGAGTTATCCAGTGTTACGTTGCAATCGTATTTTTGACGGCCGAGCGGCTGGGATCGAGATTACTAACGGCGCCACTGCGACTTTGGACGGCAATTTAGTGTTCAACAATAAATTCGGGGGACTGTGTTTGGCAACTGGTGTTCATCCGGTTACCAAAGGTAAAAGAGCTGCTAGTGCAAAGACAACATAAGAGGGTGCGAAGCAAGGGTCGGATTCTCAGGTTGAATTTTCTTTTTTCGTAAATATTTCGACCTAAACTGAGTAGAGGTATTACATGGCGATGTATGGTTGTATTTCCAGGATACTATCTAGAACTTAACTAGAATTAGTCACTGATCCTATCCGTATATAATTAGCCTAACTATTCACCAGTTAGATGGTTTATCTGCAAACTACTGACTGAAAATCAGAATTGTGGATTTTACAGTCAGCATTTGTGGAAATTTGTAGCCGGAAAACCATTTAAATTGGATACGGTTTCCAATATTGTGGTGATTTATGTGTTTGTCGTTTTCTTTGTAAAATGAAAATTAATAATGCAGAGCGAGGTATATAACGGTTTTTTGTAGTAGAGTTTACTGGAACACTGTATTTGCGAATAAGCTTTCTGGTTTCTTTAGACAACAAAATATGGGACAACGCGAATGCAGTACAGCGTGCAGTGTCACGTGGACAATGTTTATTCAAAATATCATCGTGTACTTCATTTCCTATGCATGATTTCTATCGGTGAGTGATAGATGATATTTATATAACCAGTGTCAAGTTTTAACTGCATGTGCGTTGAATAACTATGTATTATTGTATCAGTTTGTTGGCAATTTATCCGTCCTAAACACAAATTCTCGTGCAGGACAGTCGCAAAAGCTACTCTAAAACATCACATCGGATTGGATGGTGTGAAAGTAAAGCAGGTTGATCTTGCATTATCGCATAATTTTGGTTGTTGAAGGTTTATTTTTGTTCCAATTGGCTTTCGATCTGTCCTGAACTACGTTGACCATTCGAACCATCTAGCACCCAAGTAAAATTTACATTCCGGCGAAGTCCTGATTAGGTTCGAGACCCGCTACAGCTGCAGGGAAACTTTGAATGATATCAAATATTAACGTGCCACAATATATTTTGTGTTGTGATATTTTATATTCAGGTGTATGACTTGCAATACAACAGACCGGAATGGAATTTGTGTCAATTGTATCAAAACGTGCCACCGCGGACATCAAGTTGAATTTGTCCGACATGATAGGTTAGAGTGTGAACTTCGGAGCTCTTGTTTAAAATGTAGCGTGCGTAAACTCTTGTTTCTCACATTTGAAATGAAAACATTTGGAAGTACGTACAATGGTTTGTTAACTTTACTATTAGGGTGCAAAGCGGAACAGGATTAATTGGAATCGGAACAAAAAATTTATACCGGAATGGAAGTGGAATAGGAACTACAACATTTGTGACTATGTGGATAATTTGTGTTAACAAGTATAATATTGATTTAATTCTCAAAAACGTCGCATGAACAAATTGGCAATCATTTTTGGCTCTGTAAAGATAAAGTACAATCAATTTTTCATAAGTTAACTTCTCGAAAACCATTTAATAGATGAATGATGTAGAATTTTTATACAACATATCACAACAAGTAGGCCTAAAGCTAAAATTTGAAATTCCGATTCCGATTGATTGTGCAATCGGAATGGGAACTCGTTTTGAATCGGAATTCTAATCGGAATCGGAATTCCAATTGCACCCTGATAACTATGGCTTTATGGATTATATTTTACTCAACTCGGTGACCCTGGGCTCTCCCTGGTGGGGGACATGGGTGGGACCTACAGACTGCCTCGAAGCTCGGAGTTTCGTGAAGCGGTTTAAGTTTTGTACTCTGGGGTCGAAAGGTGGATGTCCGGCCGACTGTCCGTCCGAAAAGAATCTCAGGAACCGCTGGCTGAATTTGAAAACCTCTTTTGTTTGAAAACCTGTTATCGTGGGGTGCTAACCTCGCATTTGTGTTTTGAACTTTTACGCCGTTTATTAGCAACAGGCTAATTTGCATAATTGGTTAAGCTTAAATTAGGACTTTTTAAGATATTTCACTAATTATTACAGTTACAAGCAATCTAATTTCAGCACTAAAGGTTTTTCGGGTGCGATAAACCTGAATAAATTGTTTACAAACCTCCAAAATCGATAAATGAATAGTTAGCTGATAACTAATTTGCATATTAGCTTAACTGTTTGAGTGTGTTCGAGCTTCGCTCAATACATGTAGTCCCACTACGACTGGTTTCTATCCCTTTCCAAATAGTAAGAAGGAGATACCAGATTATCTAAGTTAGAATTTCAAAGTATTGGTATGGTGTTTTCTAAAATTGTAGGATGTTTGCAATATTTTAACACCGAGCTGCGTAGCATGTTTAATTTGCTGTTGAGAACGGCCTTGAATTTCATGTTTGATAGAATATAAATAAGTTCTTGCCACTATTGTATTTACGTCTACGTAATATTAGTACGGTTGGCTTATACCACTTTATTTTGTTGCTTATTTTTATAGATTCTTTTGCGATTGTGGCGCTGGAACGTTAGACTTTCAGTGCAAATTGCAGTCAGAAGTACGCGACAACGATACGGTTTATGATTCAGCGAGTCCAACTGAAACAGATACATTGCGTGCAGCGAACGTTTAATAGTGCGATTGGTGCAACGGGCGAAACTACTGCCGAGATGTGAGAAGTTTGTGAGCATGAAAGGGCAACAGGCAGAAAATTTTCGCTGGAGGAAAGACTTCTGTGTGTTTGAAGAATGGTTGATTTAACGGTCAAAGGGGAGGCTTTGTTGGCCAAGATGCTGGAATAATATCAGGATGCCGGTTATATGTCATGGTATGGTTATTTTTAAAACAGTGGCTCTTGCAAAGTGCTTGGTGGTGTGAATATAGAAACTGCAAGGATGGCTCTATATCTCTGACTATTTTAATGCCGTCAGTCGTCGTTCGCATTTCAACGCACACAAATTATCGCATGGCAAAGCATATCAATTTTAAATAAATTTCTTTTGACTTCAGGCGCCGCGCGATGAGTATAGCGCTACCGTAACAATGAAATGGTCTTTGAACAGCATAAGCGATGTTCAGGAATACCGTCGTGTGTTTCAACATTCAATGTGTTATTGTTGTTGTTTGAACGCGAGACATTAGTTTCGTTTTTCATGATTTTTAGATTAAACAGAACGCTTAGTGGCATCCTAATTGCGATTAAGGTTTTAAAGCGGACATGGAGTACTTTTCGGTTTGCTTGGGTACGTACTTGTTGTTTATTTTCTCTCGCACTTGTGTTAAGTTGATAGAAGGTACAAGCTTTCGCCAAACTGTTTGTCCTCCTGGTGTCTAATGCTGGTTACTTGGATGAATAGTGCTCGCATATATGCTGTACTAATCTACATAATATGTAGTACTGATCTGTGGTAAGACGGAGGTAAGTTTACAGTCGCTTTTACCTTGTATGTAGCATTTTTTACACCTTTTCGTGTTTATTATTAGTGTAGTTTTTGCATCTTATTTCTGTGACCTGGGTAATGTTGAAGTCTAAATTCATTCCGGGCAACGCCCCTGTTTCCGTGACCTGGTTAAGTTTGAACCTTATATTCATTCCGGGCTACGCCCCTGCCTGTAAAATATTATATTGAATGGTTTATGTAGCGTATACGGGCAGGCTTATGCTAGCAGCGATTGTTGCGTTGTTTTACTATTAGTATACTGGCCAATGTAAACTGTACGAGTCTGCCTACTAAAGTACAAGCCTTAGTCTAAAGTGTCATTGATTGTTTTAGACAAGAGTATGTAACTGAGCGCATGGTGTTAAGAATGTTTAAAGTGCTGTGGAGATGGATAAGACTCATGCTTGTCTTCATCATACACTCTTGATATTACAAATTAAACAGTGTACTTCGATTAATTTCTGTATATACGTAAGTTGTGCCAGGTTGTAAATTACACAAAGCAGAAAAATACCGGAACCGGAAAGCAGAAAAGTACTGGAACCGGACAGCAGAAATATACCTGTTATCGAAAAATTGTTTGTAAGTAATAAATTTACTATTAATAGCTGCATAAATTTTTTAATTATTGTTTTTTGTATTTCATAATCCAACTTTAGTAGACGCAAAATCTACCTTCAGTGATGCTGTGTCAGCCAAAATCCTAAAAAATAAGAATATCCAACAGTTTTTTGAAAAGTTTCAAGTACCAAAAAATTCCGGTGCAAAAATACTGCATTTGTTACCGGAACCGGCAGCACAAAATGCAGGATTTTCGTACTGGAACCGGAATTCACATTGCACCCTGATTTGAATATTGCATGTTCGTGTGCATATCTGTTCTATACATGTACTTCGTTGCGATTTCTGTATAGTATGGTGGAGGTATGTATATACAATACGAATGATTTGTGTTATTGTGTTATATACGTAAACAATATTTAAAATGCGCGTTTAGCTGGATGTTTAATTTTCGGGTATTAAACATAAAAATGAAATCACCCCTTGTTATCTTCGATGTGTTTCGTCACGTATTTGCGGGATTGGCAAATCAAGTGACTAATAGGCTCTCCATAGTCTGGTCGAAGTCGGGACCTTATGCGACCAAGTCTTTTCACATTCGGTGTGCCGCAAGGTTGATATGTCTCAATATAACCTCTACGTTATGTATACTGCAAAAAATTTATATCGAGTTGAAAACAGGATATAACGCTATTGCACCATTTCTGGAATCATTCATTTATTAACCAAAAAATGTCGTTGAATGATATATTTATAATGTGCAAAGTGTTTTGTGTATAAACTTAAACTTGTAATTGTTATAGATAGTAATTATACTGTATGTTGGTTTCTTTTTCTGACTTTGCTTTATGCATTTAAAACATTATTGCATCTGCTGTACACTGTAAATTCCAGTGAGTTGATTTTAACTCCAAATGAGTTGAATCACTCAGATGAGTTAGGACTATTAGAACTCATAATTTTGAGTTGATTCAACTGATTTCTGATTTAGTTAATCAACTCCCACGGAGTCAACTCAAGTTACTATGAGAATGAACTCAACTCAGAGTGAGCTAAAGTTTACTGTTAACTCATAAATAACTAACTTTCCGTGTGAGTTGATTAATTAACTCATTTGAATTAACAGTGTATTTGGCGTTCGCGCACCTCTTGCACTGCGGTTACATAGTACGTTTATATGCCTATGCTGTAGAAAATATCGGACAAGTGTGATTTTTCATTGGAAAAATTAGACGGCGTCTGAATTTTTGTGAAATACATGAATTTTGCTGGTCTGTTTCTTATAGGAAAACTCAAACGGGGGCTGATTTGTCCGGAGGTCTGATTTTCCTACAACACCGGAATCGAGCCTTGTTTTGAATCGAGATTGTAATCAGAATCAAAAGTTCGTTTGCATCTTGCAAACGATGTAGTATGCGCTTATTAAGTTGATATATCTACTATAGCTTGCAAACATGGTAGTGCAAACGAAAGTTGTAGATCGACCTGTAAAATTTGAAGACGATAATTCGTAACCAGTTTGCTAAACGTAATAGCTTGGAAGCGTGTTATGCACAACGTTTTTTTTGAAATCTTAAAATGGATGCAGTTGTTTGTTGTCAACATTGACTAACTAACGAGTCTTTGGAGCACAAGATTTTACAACTTTTGAAACTGTATCTGCACGTTTTTGTGGTAAAATTAAGATGAAATGGTGTGAAATAAATTTTAATTCAATCGTGCAATGAGGTGATAGTGCACCTATATATATGTATTGTTATCTTAAAATATTGCATTGAAAACTTGAGATTGCATGGTTGTAATAAAATACTTGTGTTGTTAGCTAGTGAGTCAATAGCGCTGTGGTTGTTTGTATTAATGCTAAACCTTTAAATACAAAATCTTGAATACCATCTTAGATCTCACAATTGGAGGAGTAGGGTATACATGCCTATCCTACACTGTAAATTTCAGCGAGTTGATTTTAACTCAGAATGAATTGCATCAATCAGTCTGAGTTTTGGACTATCAGAATTCAGAATTTTGAGTTGATTCAATTAATTCTAAATTAATACTCACCCAGTGTCAACTCAACTCCGAGTGAGAGTCAACTCATCTCAGGGTGAGTTAATGTCTTACTGCTATTAATTCAAAAAGTAACTAACTCGCTACGCATTCGAATTAGTGTAAACTGGAAAGACCAGGAAAATAAATGTTTACGGTTCTAAATTCAACGGCACCTAAAGACAGTGTGGCTCCTCAGGCGGACGCAGGGCGAGTAGAGATGTGTCTTTACTTGCTCCTGCAGTCCTACGGTGCAAAAGTATGCTATAAAATGGTTCCTAGTCAAACCGTAAATCCAGTTGCATCCCTGCTTACTCTATACTTTTAGTCTGTAAAAAGTGTTTGCAATATCTATCTGAGATTTGTCCATTTTTCTTTGGTACAACATTCATTGCAGATATATGCAGCGTCTAAGTTCAGACCTAAAATTTATTTCATTTTTCATATATCAAAACTACAAAAAATCCTGTGTGCAGATTTTTGCCGGAATAAACCCCGCTTGTTTTTGGCAACCTTACCTAACATGCACCTTTTAGGTTTGACAGCTCGGTAGTGCGTGCAGTATGCTTAACATGTATCAAATGTGCGTGCAGTATGCTTAACATGTATCAAATGTGCGTGCAGTATGCTTAACATGTATCAAATGTGCGTGCAGTATGCTTAACATGTATCAAATGTGCGTGCAGTATGCTTAACATGTATCAAATGTGCGTGCAGTATGCTTAACATGTATCAAATGTGCGTGCAGTATGCTTAACATGTCTCAAATGATGGTGGAAAAAACCATTTTCCCGTCGATTCATTTTTTTCCGGAAAAAAGCAACACTAGGTGGGTCTGTTGTCACACTCTAGCTAAAAAGTTTCCTCGATATAGAGTAGCATGGTATCGCAAGTTTTTACTCTCCTACCTGGATGGCAGCTTTCTTTAAAAAACTCGCAATTTCAAGATACCCTATTCCGGATATGAAGGCTGTCGACGGCAAACCCCACACTAAGCAGATCTCATGGGCGAATTTTTTGTAAATACTTAACCCTAAACTTATTGAAAAACAACTCAGAAAGCTTTAAAGAAATACTGAGAAAAACTAGATATACCTATTTTGGAAAGTTTAATCTAGCTTCGTGCAGTTTATATTTTCATTACACTTACGCAGACAATCGGCGACGGTACGGAATATGGACGCCCTAGGAGTTAAATGAAATGTGGCCTAATCTATGATATACGACGGGATAAAGCTCGGTGGTACAACTTTAACGATTAAAAAGTTACGGCCATTGAAATTCTAGTGCAAAACACGTAAAGATATGAAGAGGATGTACAAACTTTGCTGACACCAGGGTGCAAAGCGGAACTGGATTATACCGGAATCGGAATCTTAACAGCAAATTTATACCGGAATCCGAATCGGAACTGCAAATTTTGTGACTAAATACGGGTAATTTGGATAAACAAGTTAATATTGATTTTAGGGTGTCTGTTGGCTGGCAACAATTCTCAAAAATGTCGCATGATCAAATTGACAATCATTATTTGGCTCTGTAAAGCTAAACTACAGTCAATTATTGATAAGTTAACAATTTATTAAAAAATAAATCATGCAATAGGAAACAACATATCACAACAAGTAGGCGTAAAATTTAAATGTGGAAATTCCGATTCCGATTGATTGTGCCATCGCAATCGGAATCGGAAACGGAACTCGTTTTGTAGCACAAAGTAGGTGACTATTGCTTGGAGGTGTTGACGCAGTCTGCTCACGCTCAAAACGTATTACTTTTACCGCTGAATTATACGCCAGCGGATAATCTGACCCTGTACCGCTTGCTAGTGTCCACGGGGTAGACGTCGCACCGCGTCTTAAAATACCAAGTGGTAGCGGTTTCTACCCTGCACGTGAACGCTTCGCAATTGTTCAGTATGAAATAAAAATTACGAAATTCATCCAAAATATTTAATTATTTGCTCGCCTCAATTGTGTTGGCAGAAGAATGAATCATGTTCGAATTTTTATACTTCAATATCTGTTTTCCGATTCCGTTAATTTTACCATTTTTTACACCCAGATATTTACGTATGTGTATATTCACAGATTTCTAAAATCTGATTTGTTGGGCATACGTACCTAAAATACCGTAACTAAGCAACCGTAAGAAGTTGGTTTGAAACTCAAACCAATATTTTGTACTTAATACTGTCTTCGAAATACCGAAACAAATATCCTGCAGCACTTTGAATATCATTTTATAATAGTGATTTGCGCTAATGCCGAAAAAAGAAGCATATGGCCCAATTTGTTATCGGGGCCTAAACGGATATCACTCCATCACTTTTAAAGCTATGCATTTTATTGTTTTGCAAACTATCGTAAATATGCTTATAAAAAGCTTTAATCATAAATTCAATTTTTTGTAACGTGAAAGTGCAAATTAAAGAAATTTTTTTCAACAACTAAAGTTTTTTCTAAAAATGTTACATTACAAACTTGTAATTAATAATTATACGGTTATAAACCAGTTTTAGCTGGTGGTATTTTGTTAGCCAATAGCTGGTTTAGTACTCAATCGGATTATGAATTATAGGTTTCCATATGGAACAGGAATAATTTTGGTACTTGTGAATTATTTACAACATATTGCTAGTTCCGTTAACAGTTCCGGGAACGGCGTATAACCTAAATTGTTCTCCGGTCCTAAAAAAGCAAAATAAATCAACCTGAAAAGCTTAAAAATGCACCATAAAAATCTAGAATATTATAAATTTGTTATTGAACTGAAGCAGAAGTAATATGATAGTACTGTAGTAACCATAGTAAAGAGGGTACTGTAAATTTTGTCAAATAGGCATGCCAGAATATCGCGAACCCTGAGTTTTTTAAAAATATTCGAACCACGAAAAAATATTTGGGGTTTCTTTCAGTTGAATTTTGAAAAATAATACGCTGCATTTTGTACAGCTGTTTGCGGGCAATACTTACATTTTCAAATAACGTTTCGAATAGTATACTTTGACGCTGTTGTTCTCATGAGACTCATTATATGCTTGGTTGAGCATTTTGGTTCACATTTTCGCCCTACAAGCATGGATGATAGACGCCATATTCAAGTTTTAAAATCCGTCAATTGAAAGCGATTTATTTCACAAACCAAATATGGTGTTTTTTCATTATTAGTAGTAGTATTATTCAAGAAGGCAAACGTACCATTATTTAAATATGACTTTTAGCTATGAAATTTAGAACTTAATTCAAGTGAGCCAGCAGAATAATGATTTTGGGAGTCTTCAAATATCGCTGTTCAGTATTGCATATTTTGCCAAATTCGCTTCAGGTGTAAATTTTCTTTTTCTCATTAAAACAAGCTGGCTTTATATTTGGTTACAAATCGCTTTAAGAAACCATGGTAAGCTGCTACGCCCCGCCTGTCAGCGCTGATACACTTGATTACACTTTTGAGCAAAACTTAATTTTTTATCCAAGTTTCAAATTTACTAATGTTTTTAAACTTTTGGCCAATACCTTGTGTTTCGATTTCGAGTCTGCGCTAAATATGCAGTTGAAGCGATTTGCTTGAAACCACCCATGGGATTAGTTTTCTTAATAGGCCAACATTTCTAGCTCTTTCACATTTGAATCGAAAGTTTGTTATAAACCAAAGGGGCCCATGTTACTTTTAGGGCCATCCCGGTTTCTGGTGGGTCTGTAAAGAAACTAGACTTACATTCTACACTACTTTTTTTGCTTAGGCTTAAGCTTAGACTTAGACTTAGGAATTCGCTTCATCTACTGGTACGGCCCTAAAAGTAACATTGGCCAACGAAGGAATGTTTAATTTTATTGAGCAATTTGTTTTATATTACACAAGCTTTGTTTATCGTGCGTGGCGTAAGCTGCAGACGGGTATTGTCTTGACACTCTTTTTAACCACTAACAATGACCTACTTGATAGAGTTATATTGACAATAGCCATCCAGTGTCGTCCGGCGCCGTGTGGTATCGTATGAAAATTGGCGTACGGCCGGCGAATAAAACCGGCAGCGACCCCTTTTAACCGGAAACATGTTGAATACTGGGAGAGTGGCGATTCAATTGTTTGTGACTTTTGAATTCAAGTCAAAACTGTGTGAAGTCAGATTTTAATACCAAATGAGTGAACCAACTGAAGTTTGGTTTTCTCGCTGTGTATCCTGGGTCCATTTGTTGATCAGGTACGGTCGGGTTTTTTCGCGGGACCACAGTTGAGTGAGTAAGCTTAAGCTTTAGACTGATTTTTTGCTTAGGATTAGGCTTAATAAGAGTATTAAGCTAAGGCTTAGACTTAGGCATATGCTTTAGCTATAAAGTCATTCTTACGCTTAGGCTTAGGATTAGGAATATGCTTATACTACTGTTACGGTTCTGTTCTATATACATTGGTCCGCTTAGACTCAAAAATATGCTTATACTACTGTTACGGCCCTGTTCTCTACATTGGCCGTGTCCTGTGTAGTGCATTTAATGGTTCTCACACGGTCAACAAAACAAAAGCAATGAAACATTGGAAGAAACGCAATTGACACATTGGCAGAATATGGGTGGCGCTATACTTTTGTTGATGTCCGGCGCCGTCTGTCACCCGTACGGCATTGTCCGTCACCGTCCGTCGACGTTCGTCTCCGTGTGTCACGACGCGTCGTCGTACGCGAACTATTCATGTACGATGCCGTATTGTGACGGACAGTGACACACGGCACCGGCCAACAAAGGCCCATGTATAGAACAGGGCCGGAACCCGGAACAGTGGTACAAGCTATTCTTAAGCCTAAACCTAGGCCTAAGCCTAAACCTAATCCTAAGCGTAAAGATAAACCTATTCCTAAGCCTAAGCCAAAGCCTAAGCGTGAGGAAGAACCCATTCCTAACCCTTAGCCTAAGCCTAAGCAAGAAAGTTAGTCTAAAGGTTAGACTGACTACAGCCCCGCAGAAAACCGATCCGGCCCTGTTCTGTACATGGGTCCCGACAAGTATAGCGCATCTCTAAGAAAGCCACAAAACGTCATAGACACTTTTATACCATTACGCAAATTGTTAATGCCGAATTTTGTCACAAACTCTTCCGATATCAGTTTTCAATATGACGACTCTGGCGAAGAACTGAGATCCAGGCTGTTGTATTGAACGACAGCCGATGTTGCAATATATAAAATTTTAAATTTCTAAAAATTGAAACCGGAACTCAAACTAAATTCTACAAGTCATATTTAGAAAAGATGCCATGGAACCGAGTTTGAAAAAATGACTTAGAAAAAACAACAAAACAACCCAAATTTTGCCGTTTTGTATGGTGGCGAATACTTTGATTATTACAAGTTGAAATCGGAATTCAAACTAAATTCTACAAGTTATACTTAGAAAAGATGCCATCATTCAAACGTTTTCTAAAGTTAATTATATTAATGGAAAAATATTTTCAATTACTGTCGTTGAAGTTTGTTGTTTGATTTTAGAAACTCTGTATTTTAAGCACTTATTATTTAACGACCATGAACAGTGTGCATTTAATCGTTTTGCTCGCGTCAGTATGTATGTTCTCTACGAATAAATATTCAGACGCATTGAAACCGGTAAGAAAATTTAAAATCGAGAAAATCTAATTTTTGAACGTTTTAATGCCTTCAGGTGGCGTTCGGGGTCGTACGGTACCGTGCGGCATTGTGAAACCATTGCGTGCCTCACATATATAATAGATGATTGCGCTAGAAATTTAAAAAAAATGGAATATTCAAACTTATTAATATTCTAAAATTGTCTGAGCGTACAAATACTGCCAAATTCTCAAATTGTGACATATTCTATATTCTATTATACGTTTGCACCAATTTCATTTGTTTCAGAATTTTACATTCAAAATGGTGTGTTTACACCATTAAAGGCGCTGAAATAGCGTTAAAATGAATTTTTCGGTAAACAAGTATATTTTGTTGACCAGTTTATTCCGGTTCCGGCATTTTTTATCCTTCCGATTCGGGTTCCGGTAATTTCGGTTACACCCTGCCTCAATCCAATGGTTGCGCTTTGGATATCCCAGTGTTCCACGCAGTAAACTCTTGCCGTTTTATTAACGCAATCGTAGACATTTTTTGTTTCAGAATACTGCAATTTCCGTCGGCGAGCAGCATCAACATTTTAAACGAAACGTTCAGTCCGCGATTGAATCTCGATTTTCAAACTCCCAAGATTTTTGTCTTCAATTTCCGTTCGCTTGTTGGCCACAATTTGTTGACAAACGAATCGATGCAGAAAAACGACGAAATCTTCTCGCTGGATTTTGTAAAATTTTTCCAAACAATCCGTCGTGTTTACAGTGAACATTTAAAGCACCAACCCAAACCTAAAGTTTAAAGTTATATATAGCTTGAACTTAACCCTTTCTCACATGAATATTTTCTATTTCCTCTGAGACCTACTTTTATGCTAGGATTCGAACCCCGGTAACTGGAGTGGGAGGCGTATACCATCACCACTCAGCTATAGGAGCTTGACGCTCGAGCCCGATGGGGCTCTCACGTCTTGTGGTGATTTAGTACTATGTATATGTGTTGCAATTGTTAAACACGGTGCGATATATACTATTTAACGTACACTGCACTGAGTTGCCTACAGGCAACTCAATGTGAGAAGGGGTTAAGCTAATGTTCTCAAATGTACGTATCACCAGTCACCAGTGTGCGGGATATTAAGTGGTGTATAACTTTAGAATTAGCGATTGTAATCACTAATTTGCCTGGCTTCGGTTTGGAATTAAAAGGTGATAAATAGATGAATAATAGTTATTTGCGAAAAGGCCAATGCAATGATCAGTGGCGGAACGTTTTTCGTGGGTCTCCAAAACAGTGTGCTTAAGCTTTAGACTAATCTTTTTGCATAGGCTTAGGCTTATGCGGAAACGTCGCTGTAACTGGGGCAGCCTGGAACACGTTTTGTTCCATGTTGATTCGACGTCAACATAAAATTTTGCGACCTAACTAGCTGGTAATATGACAAAGTTTGAAAGTCACATGATATTGACTTACAAATCATTGATCTCGAGCGATCATCAAACACAAATAGATATGTAATATGATACCTCGGGACATTAATGCGAATTATGTAGGACGAAACTGCAGTACGAACAGTAAATGTCACATCAAGATAGCAAACAATTCAAATTTTTTAAATTGGATAGAGGATAATCTAGCAGACAAAATGTTACCCGCTACTGTAATAGAGACAAACCCTTTCACCGTTGTCTATGTTATTATTACTTGAACACCGTGTTAAGCTTAGACTTAGGTATAAGCTCATTCTTACGCTGAGGCTTAGGCTTAGGTTTAGCAATGTGTTTTATACAACACTGTTACGGCCCTGTTCTATACATCGGCCTTTGAAAATACGGCTTATATAAAAAACGCAAAAGCAATTGTATATTTTATGTAAACACTAACACGTCAAATAAACCAAGTTTTACTTGATTGTGTTTTTAAACTATCAAATGCGGTTAAAATTTCAATTGCGTTCGATTCTGCGACCCATGTATAGATCAGGGACGGAACGTTTTACTGTGGTACTGCAATAGAGTAAGCGTAAGCTTTAGACGAATTTTTTGCTTTGCATTGGCTGAGGTTTAGATATAGGCTTAAAGAATATGCTCATAATTACGCTTAAGCTTAGGCTTAGGGTTAGGCTTAGGAATATGCTAATAATACTGTTCCGCCCCTATTCTTTACATTGGCTGATTCTGCAGTGATAAACGTTTCAGCTCTGTAACAGAATGCACATCAAACTAATCATAAATACTTCATGCTGGTACTGTTCTGAAAATAAAACCAATCTGATTCACATTATGCACAACCACATCTTTAGTTTCGTTTCATTTGCTGTTTAACTAAATTCTCCAAGTTGTAAAACTAAAGATTAATCCCGAGGACAGCATGGAGGGACTCATCCCCGCTAGAAAATTTTCAACCTCGCTTGTAAGTCACCAAAAACCTTTGTATGCCTTCCTAAAAAAATTTCAGAACCCATATCATGCTGAGCTCGCCACAAGTCTGTACAGTCGGCGCTTAGTTGCTAATAACTCTTGCGGGAAGGTGACAAACAATAAAACTAAACAATTTTGATACGGAAAACTGGTTGCGGTTTTTGTGAACATAGACAAACTTTTAAAAATTCATCGAGGGAACGGGACAATGAATACTTTAAAGGCCGTCCCATTTTCCCGGGACAGAAATGTACCAGGAGTACCCGTCCCATTTTCCCGGGACAGCAATGTACCAGGAGTACATTCCAAAAATATAATTGGGACAGCGGGACAGTTGGGACAGATGGGACAGCTGTGACAGTTGGGACACTTGGGACAGATGGCACACTTGGGACAGGTGGGACATGGGACAGTTGGGACAGATGGGACAGTTGGGACAGATGGAACAGTTGGGACAGTTGGGACAGATGGGACAGTTGGGACCTATGGGACAGTTGGGACAGATGGGACAGTTGGGACAGATGGAACAGCGGGACAGATGGTACAGTTGGGACAGATGGGACAGTTGGGACACTTGGGACACTGGGGACAGATGGGACAGTTGGGACAGATGGGACAGTTGGGACAGATGGGACAGATGGGACTGCGGGATAGATGGGACAGTTGGTACAGATGGGACAGTTGGGACACTTGGGACACTTGGGACAGATGGGACACTTGGAACAGTTGGGACAGATTTAACAGCGGGACAGATGGGGCAGATGGGACAGATGGGACAGTTGGGACAGATGGGACACTTGGGACACTTGGGACAGATGGGACAGATGGGACAGTTGGGACACTTGGGACACTTGGGACTGATGGGACACTTGGGACAGTTGGGACAGATGGGACAGTTGGGAGAGTTGGGGCAGCGGGACAGATGGGACAGTTGGGACAGTTGGGACAGATGGGACAGATGGGACAGTTGGGACAGCTGGGACAGTTGGGACAAACGGGACAGATGGGACAGTTGGGACAGATGGGACAGTTGGGACAGTTGGGACAAACGGGACAGATGGGACAGTTGGGACAGTTGGGACAGATGGGACAGTTGAGACAGATGGGACAGTTGGGACAGATGGGACAGTTGGGACAGATGGGCAGTTGGGACAGTTGGGACAGATGAGACAGTTGGGACAGCGGGACAGATGGGACACTAAGGACAGATGGCACAGATATATATGTGTATATATGTATTATATATACATATATATGAGCGTATATATGTATATATAATATATACATATATACACATATATGTGTATATATATGTATATATTAAATATGCCTACGTAAATATATCTGCCTGTGCATATGTAAACAGGAGCGCATAAGTGTGCACTCCGGGTATATTTGTGTCCCGGGCAATTGGGACGGCCTTTATAGTAACATGGGTCGAGGGAACAACCGGACAGATCCAACAGATGCTTCCCTTGTTCCCACGGATGTTACGTTAAAATCTACAGTTCTACAGTATTAAACAACTGCTAGGCTGTGGTTGAGAAAAGTTAACTTACGATTGCGTGTCGAGCGGTTAAAAACAACAAATTCGAATCGAAGCTGGTGCGTAGCCAGGACTTTCAACTGGAAGGGTGCTCGGAAACCAGGAGCTGGAGTAAATGTTAAGTTGAGCAAAGAACGCGGAAAGTTTGTCAACAAAAACTGTGATTGAAACGAGCGATAAAATCTTGTCACAATTTTAGTATTAAGCCATTATCCAACAGTTGCATAACGTTTCTTTACAGCTGAGCACCCGTCCCTTTATACCCACGCGCCTGTATTCAATGACTTTCCTGTGTTCCAACAATGAGCATATTATCAAATGCGTATGTCTCCCGTTGGTGATAAGTTTTCAGACTGACCAACTCCTTCTGTTTGGTAATGTCAAAAGTGTTGCAGAACTAGCGTAACTCAAAAGAGAAAGATACGCCATAGGTTACAAGACCTTGCACCAACTATGGTCAGGTGCAACATACAGATACAACTCGCAGCCGAGATGCAGTCCATATCGCAAGTTTAAAATTAGCGTTTATGATTATAACGGCGGCACATTTTGCCTGCTGAATAGACTTGGATATTAATAATTCAGTCACCATATTATACAATCTTTCTAAATTGTGAAATTACTAATAGCTTCTTGCAAACTTGCAGGTCATAACGTTCAGCGTATTAAGACAGGATTGGTGACAAAATGCTCGCAGCCAACGCATTACTGGACCGTTCAAAATAACCAACAAATCCTAAACACATTAAAATGACAAATTCAGGTTCCTATTCCGGTTTACCGGCTTCAACAAAAAATTGAATTCCAACCTTTATTTTGATTCCAGCTAAACTCGATTCCGGTTGCAACGCAAAAATATACACACAAAATAAATTGTCTTAAAATTGCAGGACTCTTACTTTCTTAAATTGTCAAGACATAAATGTTTTATATTTAAAACATTAGTAGCCTTAAACAGCTCAGAAATTAGTTTCTAATAAAACGGTTAAAACGTAAATGTCTTATATTCAAGTAAATGCTATTGCCAATTTAATATTAGACAAAATTGTTTCTTTTTTTCAAGAAATCGTTGTTTTATTCAAGAATTACTTTTCGTATTTTTATGTATATAAAAAGTTACTCTGTTTATATTCTTAAAAATGTATATAAATAATCGAATTTCAAAGATATTTGTGGTTGAGCTAACGCTCCCCCAGCCTAATGCGGAGTTCACGTTATAACTGGGGCAGTCGGGTCCCGTTTTGTCACCTGTTGATTCGACATCAACATAAATTTTTGTTACCATCATATGATACGGACAGACAAAAGTCGAATATCACGTGATATTGCTATACAAAGCACGGGCATTCAGGTTATCTCAGCATACAAGTGTTCGAATGTCACCTGACATAATCAGACATATTATTGAATATCATATGATATTCCAAATTAACAGCATATATGATATCATATTCAACAAGACGGATTTGAAGTATCATATGATATTCCATTATGTAGTTTAAGACGTATCAAAGGACAATCCGCTAAAATTTTGAATATTCCCTCCCAAATTCGAATTTTCTGCCAAAATTGGAATTTTCCACCCAAATTTTGAATTTTGCGACAAAATTTAAATTTCCCGCCAAAATTAGTATTTCCCACAAGATTTGAATTTTCCGCCAAAATTTGAATTTTCCCACCTGAATTTTAATTTCCCGCCAAAATTTGAATTTCCTGCCAAATTTTAATTTCCCGCCAAAATTTGAATTTCCCACCAAAATTTTAATTTTCCTGCCAAAATTTAAATTTTCCTGCAAAAATTTAAATTTTCCTGCCATGATATAAGTATTTACTTACATTGTCTTGTAATATCATATGCTTACGGCACATGTCGATTAGTATCATATGATATTCCAAACCTAGTTATGCAACTGACTCAGTAGACATTTTCAAAATGATCAGATGATATTGACAGACAACGTAGTGAATATCATATGACATTGAAAGACAAAACGTGACCGATACGTGATGTTAGCAGACAATCACTGTTTTTTGAATATCATATTGGATTACATCGCAGACAAAATGTTACTCAATATATACAATATGACAAAACGTTATCCAGCTGCACCATTTTTATAACGTGAACCCCGCATAAGTTTACGTCTTGGACGTTTATTAGGTTGTAAAATAAGTGTATTGGTTGAGTTTTAGCCTCCAAATTTGGAGACAGTTTCCATGGCAAATCTCCGCGTTTATTTCAGACATGTTTGTCTTGTGAATTCAGAAATAGCTGTCTTATATGTCCGAAATATTTTTCTTAATCATTCATAAAACAAAGGTTAAATTTAAAACATTTAAGTGTGAAAAATTTTAGACCAATATTTTTGAAAAATTTAAGAAAAATAAGTCATGAATTCAAGACATATTTACCGGGAGTTTGTATCGAAACATAATTGTCTTACATTTCAGACAATATTACTTGAATACAAGACAATTCGTTTTGTGTGCCTGTAAATAACTTAACGCACCAATGAACGTGTTCGGTCACAATTTACGCCAATCATATTCAGTGAATTCCAAACAGCCAATAAAACTGCAATATAGTTGAACCAATCAAATTGAACAAGCAAACAACTTAGAACTGTTGCTACTAGCTATGTTATTTCTATCGTGGAGGGTTTAAAACTGTGGTAAACAGTTGTTAGTTTTGTTGTCTAAAATTGACAATTCCTTCTAGACAGCGTTGTGTAGTACCATACTACTATAGTTGCTTTTGAATACTGAAATTATTCCGAGCGAAATGAAACGATCGAGGGTGCTGCATCCTGGTTCCTTTCATTTCGCTCGGAGTGGGTGCTGATAAGAAAATAGGGGCGATTTTCATTTAGCACTAATGCAACAATATTTTCTGGGATATCAGCCCAAAAGTAAAAAACTGTTATATTTTAGGCAGTGTATTAAACATTGCAAAATTCCACTTCGCTAGTTTCAGTATGCGGCCCGCGTAAAGATCTGGGGCGAAACGTTTTTCTGCGGGGCTGCAATAGAGAAACTGGAACAAAAAGTTTGCCAGAGCCGAATCTGGGACTGGAGGCAAAACAAATTTACGTAATAAAAATGATGTTGAATTTACAAAATTTAATAATTACCTGTTAAGTGTTGTTAAACTATTTTGAGCTTTCTTTTCGATATATTTCGGCAATTAACAAGCCATTGAAAATTGCCCTAAAGGTTAATAGAAACCGTTTGAATAGAACAACTAAATTAAAGATACAAAATATTTGTCACCGCAAGTTGCGGAAGCCGCCGGCAAAAATCCTAACGGAGCCGGACCCTGCCCAACTCGCAATGAAGTTTACAGGAATCGGTGCGTTTAGACTCAAATTTTTCAATTGATTAATAGCAATGAGCAATTGTATCCGCCTATAGATTTGCTCAGTTGGAAACAACAGACCATTGTAATTATAACACATTCTTAAAGTGTTGTGAGGAATATTTTAAGGTTGCAAATTTTCAACCACGTTGGTTATTTACCGTTTACGGACAAACATATTCCAAAATGCTTATCCCCAGAAATTTCGGCGTTTGATATATCCCTCTTACACCAGTGTTCCTTATCAATAATTTTCGCTTGCTGTTTAGTTTGTCAAACCATAAAAAGTGCCTCTCCCACACAATGACTGGATCAATAATATCGGCTGGGGTTCAGGTTTAGCCTAAACCTTTGCCTAAGTCTCTACCAAAATGTTAGCCTCGATTCAGAAACATTTAGTGTGGCGCACAAACGAACGCTAGTGTGAGGCGAACTAAACAAGTATATATATATGTACGCAATTTTTTGCAGGTAACCTGTAAGATTTTAAAACTAGTTGTACCACTGAATCACTATTTCAAAAGTGAAGCCGACTAGGTCCGTAGCTAGCTCGCACGTTGCTAGCGTTAGCTGAAAAGTTTCCATTACGGGTATACAAAGGTTTTTAATAATGACTTACAAGCAAAGTTGAAAATTTTCTAGAGGGGCCAATATTTATCCAGAGACGGCTGAGCGTCCTCCCTCCCCCCGTCGGCGTCTCCACTTGGGTACGGGCCCGAAGCCGGCACACCGTCAGGACAAGAACGCAACTATAAACTTTAGCGTTTTCGCGTTTTGAGACACCAGTTGTGCAGTTCACACATTCGAGTTTTGTTGTGATCACAGTTTATGTCACAGATTAATGTATATTTTATTTGGTCATATTTCGCTGTGTATTTAGTCACATTCTCGTCAGCCGCGGCGCTGTCTGGTTGCCATTTTCAGCTTAAAACCCAATCGTCCAGTTATGGGCGTTGGTATGCGTACGCCATAGGGGGGTGTAAACTGCACTGTTTTGCGTTTGCTTAAAGCAATTTTCTAATGGATAAATACGCAAATTTAGACTGTATTAAAATATTATTGACAAAGTTATATTTTACATAGAATAAGCACAGTGAACATCTTAATCGCAACACTGCATCCCACTCACTGCACTCATGAGATTAGCATTCGGTCGTAAAACAGCCCAAGAATTATATACTTTGCCTACAGTCAGTAGCGGATCCATTTCGGGCGTACGCCACCCCGTCAGAATTTTTTTAGGTCTGCTTCTATCCTTACAATTTATCCTCCTGAGATAATTGGCACATATATAGCATACAGTAAAAGTGACGTTTCGTACCTATTGCCAGCCCGCCTTCGGCCGCCATAAATTGCTGGATCCCGCCGCTGCATAAAGTTTATTTTTTCTACTTCATATGTACCGCAAAGAGGGTCTATTATTTTGGTCTGACTTTGACAACTATATATACTGGTTCGATATGTTTTCTAGTTTTACACTATGATACATCCCATGGTCAAACGATTTAAATGTACCTTTGAAGTATAAAAAACATTAATTGTAACTCGGTATATAAAGGTATTTGCTAGTTGTTACTGTTCGTATGTCACATTGCGTGAGAGTTTCTCGTTGAAATTTCCCCTTTATGAGCGCACATTAAAATATTTAAATGAGAGTTTTATTTTAACATTTGGCCAGTAGTTAATAGTGCTTTAAACTTTTACTATGAGCAACTCAGCGCAAATTGCTATGTAAAAGAATACACAACTCACAATATGGATTTGGTCTGAAGTTCAAAATTACGGACCTGGCATAATTCGGAAGTTAATCCGGGAACAAAGCTTTATTTGAACATAACAGTTTTTTATAAGTTGTGTCCTGTATACACCTGCTATAAATCTCAGTTGGCAATTGGATGCGTCCAAACATTGATCGTTGTTCAAGACAGCCAAAGCAACAGCTTATAACGACAGTAGAATTTCAACCAATTAACTTTTCAACTTTTACAAAAGTCTCTATTATACCTCGATGTTGAATGAAAAATCCAACTGAACATCAGCTTATAAAAACAGAATTTCAACCAATTATCTTTTCAACTTTTACAAAAAATTTCTATTATACCTTGATGTTGAATTGAAAATTCAACTGAACAAAAAATTTCTTTCATTAATAACTTTCGTTGCGTCTGAATACAACTGATGGATGATGCAGAAATTTCTAACTGGAGTTTGGGCGACCAACATAAACGCAAGTTTTGTGGCACAAAACGTAAATATTTGTAAGGTAGGCAAGGATTTGCAATTTTTTGTTAAAAATAATGCAAGAGTTGAGCAAGAAGCCGAACGCAATTGTTTTTATAAAAAGTAAAATTTTGTAAGGTAGGGGCGTTACCATTTACCAAAAGTTTCTGATGAGCAAGCAGTTGCTGGCGTCATCATTTCGCCCCCGTTTTAGAATTGTCCACTGGTGCAAGACCGGTGAATTTACGCACGTCTCAATTGCATGTTTCAATTGCGTTGGCGGAAAAATAAAACGTTTTTGAAATTTTTATACTTCAATATCCGGTTATCCTTTCCGTTCTTGCTATATTTATCACAATGCGTTTCCGTTTCCCCTAGTTTGATCACTATTGGTTTCCGTTATTTTTACTAGCCGTTTACACCCTCGATATTCTAGTTCCCTATTGTTCTTGAGCAAGATTCAGCTTGGTACCAATAGTTGTTTTGGCTAACAGGTCGCATTTGTAACAGCCGTGTAGCCGAGTGGACATCGATTTCGAGCGCAATCTAGTTTTCATGTTGGAAATTAAACACGAATTGCTGTGGTCAGAGGCGTTTACCATGAGCACTCAGCTGTACAAGGTTGACCGTCGAGTTCTTGGGAGCTGTCTCGTCTTGTAGACAGTTTGTATTGCACATACACGTTATACCGCGTACGGTACGGTGTGCATTTGGTCGCAAGTATGTCGTAACAGGGTTGGGTATCCGAAAACACTTTTTACGGATAAAACGAAATTTTTTTCTTTTTCCTCTTTTTGGAAGAGATGAAACAATGAAGAAAACAGAAAATCGAAAAAACTGAAAAAAACCAGCGAAACATTTTTTAAAATATGTTTAAATTTTAGCAGATATCGAAAGTTGTGGTACTAGTGACAAAACGTTGCGAAAAACAGCGAAGAAATTGGGTTTTTTCACGCTTCTTATTCGAAAGGCGTTTCGCTCAAGTATCAGGTTCGCTGATTGACTAGATTTTGTAATACCTGTTTGATTGGATACAGTACACATTTTTGCTGCTTGTGTTCACTGTAGCAGCGATAGAGCTAAATTGAAAGCATGCGCAGTTTCTATTTACTCAAATAAGATCTAATTTGACTCACAACGTTTTTATTGAAACATTCTATTTGATTTTAAAATGATATTATAATTTTGTTATTTTCGCTCAATCTTAACTTTATCAGCAGCTGTGTAACGCGTTAATTTTGCACGAAACTTCTGATTAAGTTCATGTAGCAATATGAAACTGCAATCCTTAGACGACTCAAACCAACACAAGTTTGTGGCCTTGGCGGAGGATGTTTTTTGGCCATCTGGCACTTATGTGACTTGAACGTTGCACGATGAAGACACCACATTTTTAACCGCTAACGTCTACATTTGTTTGAGGTACGGCTACATATTTTCTAATTTTTCTGTTGTTTTCGTTTTTTTTCCGGAAACACGGAGAAACCATTTTTTCCAACCGATTCAATTTTTCCGGAAAAAATCACTTCTTTATCTCGTATATACACATACTGTAGTGACCCGAATAAGAGGGCGACTGATATTTTTTGGCCTATAGAGAGGGCTCCACTCTGTTATTCGGTTTCAGACTGTTGTTTATTTTCAACCCGCCCTCCGCTACGCTTCGTTACTGATATATATCCGTAATTGCCACTATCCGTCGAATTAAACATTTTGCCTTGTATGAAAAGCTTGAGCGATAATGCAAGGTTATACTTAGGAATATATACTTTCAAAACTTAAAATTACGCTTTAAAGTTTCGAACGCTTTTTTATTTGCTCCTGGAGTCATTTGTGCGCTAGAATTATGGATAATTCACATTTATGGACTCTAATTTGGGTTTAAGGACTCTATCTGTTTAGGGACTCTTATTAGGGTACGCGCTCCTATTGATTGAAACTCAAAATGAGGACCCCCTCTTATTACCACCGTTATTCGGGTCACTGCAGTAGTGTGTAAGTCCAATGGTTACGTATATGATACTGTATGTGGAAACAATTTAAACGCATGTCTCAAAGAGAAGGTAATATAGCATAGATATCCATTTTGAGGTATAATACTGGTGATAAATTTTTTTGAACCCACTGATGTGAACGATTTTATAGCAATTTGGCAAAATAAAACTATTTTCACTTTACTTCAAATAACCAAGAGTGGATAATGGTTTCAACAAGAGTGTGCAACTGGTTACATTCTGTGTACAAAAGCATGCACTCGGCACGCGTAGCATTTTTCCTTTACCCCGACATTTAGGGAGGGATTTTGAATCCTTGAAAGCAAGCAAATACTGTTGCGATACAGAGTCCAAACATTATGCGATTAAATTCTTGATTTAAGTTTATCTGAGTTCTGTGTGCAGTTGACCCCCTTAAATAAGGGGGGCGTATGCGCAAAACGTAACGCGCGGTGGTACTTTTCATGCTACGCGTTTTTTGGAAGTTGCACACTCTTATCATTGTCACTTGATATAAGAACATTATGTAGTCAAAAAGTAATAAAACAATTAACAACATTTCACAGTTAATTTCAGCTGCCTTTTGTGAGGTCGCTGTATTGCTCAAATCTAAGTAGGGTCTTGTGTTGATCTAAAAACAAAGCAGTCCATAGTGCCTCATTTGTCATCGAATTCTTATAGGACATACTAAAGGTGCTGCCATATAGCCCGGTGCCAGCTTATCATACTAGGGTAGCTGAAAAATTTCAGCATATAAGAGTTTTTTACGACTTACAAGAAAGGTTGAAAATTTTGTAGGGGGCAAAATTGTTCCAGGGAGAGGGTAAATCCCTAGGCCCGCCTCTGGGTACGGGCCAGGCTGCCAGGTTTTTCTCTTTCAAAAAATAGAATATATACCGGTTGGCTAAACATGTGTTTTTAGCTTAATAACCTCAAAAAAATATGAGCGATAGTGTTGTGTTTCCGATATGAAAAAACAATTCATTTTTAGATATACCGCGTTGTTTCTTAGCGTTTTGGGTTAAACTGTACTACAGGTGATAGTAATTGCTGGAAGTTGTTCGAATTCTGAAACAATGTTTAATAGTATTTAAATGATTTTTAAGCGTTTTATATTTTGACTTCGTCATTTACTAAAATTTCCTTTAATTTAGTGGCGTTGCTTGGTTATTTTTGATACTCAAAAAGTTTCGACTACTGTCTTGATTCGGCTTTGGTTTGAGGGGATCGATCTCGAAATCACCCCCCCCCCGAATCTGTCCTTTTCTCAGATGACAGGCGTTTCGATGGCCTCAATCGTGAAGCTTCTGTTGCTGAGAGGTGATGGGACATACCACCCATTCCAGTCTTCAACGTTCGAATCCTAGCATTAGGTAACGTATGAAATAGAAAATATTCGTGTGAGAAAGGGTTAATAGAATATTGCTCTTTGTCAGACTGCAACCGGATGTCTTCTTTCAGCTCAGGCATTTTTCACATCCGGTTGCAGCTTGTTTTTTTAGAAATTAATTTATTTACGTTCTCCAAATTAATATGTATATAACAGTATTTTGTTGGTTTAAATATATCACTTTTTACATGAAGGTGACTTCATCAGTACGAATTATACTAGAAAACTTTCCAGTTCGAATTTTGGCTCTAATGATTGCGTCAGGTACGTTGATGACTTTTATTGCAGTACTGACATAACCTATTGACGGTATTCTCAAATATGTATAACATCAATCATTGGTTAACAACAGTGCCGGAGCAAGCAGGGGTGGGTGCTCCCACCAAATACCAGGGTGGAGGGCCCCAAACTCGCGATCAAAGCGAGCTAGAAGCCAGACTCATTTTATACCTTAAGCGGTTTTTGTTTCAACCAGTTAAGGAGGGGCCCCCTGAAGTTGTGGGGCCTCCGAAACGGGGGAATGGGGGGTGGCTGCTACGGCCCTGGTTAGCAATATATGTGCCCGTATTTTCAATAGAGTATATAACACCTAGCACCAATTTGTGAAAGGTCTTTTAACTTCCGAATCAGCAAACGCTTTGAAATCCAGCAATTTTCTTGTAGTCGATTTGCCCTACTGATGTGCAAATATTGAAATCTGCAGTTTCTAGAGTTCGTCTGTTAGAAACCCTACCGCTAAACTGGTGACAAGTGCTATACACATATGAGAATATGGACCACGGGGGCACAAGCTGCTGCCGCAACTACGATTCTAAAATTAGAATACTTCTTTTGTGAGCATGCGTGAATACGAAAAAGTGAATTTACTTAAATGAAAAATTTGCCATTTTGCAGTTTCAAAATGGTAAAAATTTAGGTAAAACTTTATTTCTATTAAATATAACTAAACGGTATCATGCAAAGGCATAGAGTTTTATTGCAGAGATCTTTTGCATTTCACCGTCTATCAGCTTCTTCACTGAATATTTAAGCTTATTTTCGCATTTCAGGCAAGTCTACAGATTTATAAATACTTGGATACCTGGCAAACTTTTAAACAAAATGCTTCAGCTCGCTCAATAATGGATGTATAGATACATATATACATACACATATATATTATGTTTGATTTTAGAATATGATTATTGCATAATGATGACCGTCTCGATGTTTAAAATGGCTACTATTATTTGCCATGATCCAATGGGAATTTGACGCAAATTTAAAACTTTCGCTTTAAAATATGTCACATTTTGGCCGTAGCTGCGTATACCGTTCTAGCTAAGAACTTTAGTAGATGTGAGCAAGTTGAACAACACCAGGGACGTCATTGGTTGAAAATGAATGACCTCATAAAATGGGCTCACAGACAGGCACAATACCGTATAGGTCCGTATGTCTTGTGAAACGATGCGATGAAGGTAGGAAATTTTAACTAGGGACAGTGTGAACTGATATACCGTAAAAAAACCCCGAAAATTAAGTGAGCGAGAAGCTAAGCCTAATTTTAGTACTAAATATACGAAATTATTGTTTTTGATCTTTGTTGGTGGCATAGCCACGTTGGCCCTGCCCCATCAGGGTCCGTCAATGGGTAAAGGGTATGCCATACCATGATGCTTTTAATAGCTGTATGGCTGTATCATTAATGTCCAACGAATTGCTGTAAATGTCTGTGCAAAATTGGAACGGAACATAGACAAAATAAGAACTTTATTTAATTGGGGGGTAGAAAGAATATCCCCTCGGTTGAGACGTTGCTGGCAAAAAAACTTTCACACGAGACTGTGCCATGTCAACATAACTTGCCGGCTATGTCCCCGGACAAGATATTGGTATTGTAATTCGAAGGAATATATTAAACACCTCAAATAAAACAAAACAAATTTTTAAATTTCAAGTTGTGCGTACTGTTAACCGGATATCGAGGTAAAATATCCGGCAAAAATATACATATCCGGCGACTGTCACTTGTGCTCAAGTTGGCCAGGAGCGTCCTTCGCACACTCACTCTACCTGTCATCGCATAGTTTTTCGACGCAACTAATTTTGGTACCTAGCGGGCTACCCAGCGTTCCCATCAAATACTCTTATTTTAACGTGCCCACTTTCAAGAATGCCTCAGCCGTAACGTTGAATAACTTACACACCCCAATCAGAATTCCTGCAAAATGGTCAACGCTTCTTTATCGACGCACCCGTTGGCTTTTAGCTGTAGACTTGCAGCTGAACTGCCATCAAATCATGTACAGGCCGGAACCTGCAGCCTACTCAACATGCTTGTGGACCAAAAAATCGGTCATTCAAGGATTTTCGATGACTTACAAGCAAAGTTGACCCCTGATTGCAGAATTAAAATTTTCTAGAATGAGTTGAAATCCTTGGCCGCGTTCTAAATGCAGGTTTGGCACAGGAAAGACGTCTACTGGTTTGGAACAGGAACCACGTCTCCTGTTGACCAACTGCGTTTTAATACACATACCATTTTTACGGTTATCCTAGTTTGGTAACCGCTCGAGGCACGCATATAAAACCAATTTATTCTGAGGGCACAACTTGATTTTTTTAACCTTTATTCCGTCTTATTATCAACAAGGCGTTTCGCTACAAAATCAACCAATATCTGAACGCTTGCCTGGCAGTGATGCTGCCAGAATTCCCATCTTCAGGGTGAGGTCATACTCTGATCAATGACCCTCTTAATATCAAACAACATGAAGATTTTTGTAACCTCTGTTAAATGGGTTGTTTTTTTATTTTTCTATTAAAAATTTCTGGAGGGGATACAATTTGATTTATGTTTGCCCCCTTGTATACGCGACGGCTGAAAGGCCAATTTTAATATTGTATCAACAAGTGAATTGCGAAAATTAAATTGACTTTTGAGGTCTCAAGTTTAGTTCTGAACGGGTTGCAATTGATGTGAAGGAAACAAGGCTAAGGCTTAACGCTACGTTGTGGTTGTTTATAAAATGAAACAAGGGCTCATATTCGCATATATGTGTAGCATCTACCATTAGTTGGTGATAGGTCTTGTAACTTTCGAACCAGTGAATGCTGAGGCTATATAATCTACATGCTTTTCGAGTATGGCTTGTTCTACTTAAGTACCAATTGTGAGTTCAACAACTGAAATAGTTAGTGATTTTGATTACCTATTACCGACTGATGACAGTTAATACTATATACATTTGAGAATATGGGCCAGAGAATAAGCGACTAGAGATATGTAATTAGCCCCGTGGCACGCGTTTTATTGCAAAACCAGACAATAAACGTTATATATTTCACGGAATTGCATTGAAATATATGTTAAAGTTTTATATATGGCATGTATGGCGTAGTCGGATATCCGTTTCCGGTAAAAATTGGTGTTCGTGTCGGTTTCCGTTGTAAAAATAGTATAAATTACGTTATTTCTATTCTCAAAAATACTTTTTGTCATTACAACTATGTTGCAATGGTTCGATATGAAACAAAAATTACTAAATAGGTTCAAGATCTTAAATAATTTGAGTGCTTACGCTTAGTTTTCTTACAATTGTATAAAGCCTGGTGAATATTTGTATACCCAATTTGTGTTGGCTGAAAGTTAAAACATCTATGAAATTTATATACTTCAATATCCATTTTCCGTTTTTTAGCTATCTGTTTGCGTCCTGGCTATATAAATTCAATACAGGTTACCAATCAGGCTGAAAAGCCCTAAATGAACAAGGAACACTTAAATTATTTATACCTGCACCAAATATAGATCAATTCATTGCTTATTTCACCATCCCATACACAAAAGAATGTGCGTTCTCAAATAGTGTATCAGCTATCGCGTTGATGTTATATAAGTTCTTAATAAGACATTCATTAGAGAATACTAGCAGGTTTTTAGCAGATTGAACGAATAAAAATGTACTAATATTTTGATAACTATTAAAGAATGTAGTCTATTTTCCTATGCCTATATTCTCAAATGCTTATAACACCAATTACCAAATAGCGATAGGGTCTCAAGCTGCAAGACCTTTGCAGTTTAGCGTTACAAAACATATTCAGCAATGGGGAATTTGAAACTTGAAAAATGTACTTAGCAAGAAACAAAATCTTCACAAACTGGTGATAGCTGCTACACACATTCGAGAATACGGCAAATGTAAAGAACAGGGGCGGAGTAGCATTATAAGCATATTACCAAGCCTAAGCCTAAGCCTAAGCGTAAGAATGAGCATATTCCTAAGCCTAAAACCTAAGCCTAAGCATAAGTCAAGCAAAAAATCATTCTACAGCTTAAGCGTACACTATTGCAGCCCCACAGAAACACTGTTCCACCGCTGATTATTTACATGGGTCAAGAACGCCAAGACGCGCTTAGGAATATGCTCATTCTTACGCTTAGGCTTAGGCTTAGGCTTAGGCTTAGGAATATGCTTATATGACGATAGATCCTGTAAAATTTGTCACTAGACAATCCAAAGCTTTAATTTTCGGAAGCCGAGTGTGACATATGAACTACTTCAGTCCGCTGGTTTGAAAACTAATTTTATTAAGACGTGGTTGTGATTGGTGCTACTCACAATTGAAAATACGAGCTCTAGATTTAGGCAACCTCACACGAATTACATCCTAATAAGACAATTGATAAACACCATTTAAGTCTCGAAAGTTAACACATTTGTGTTTTATAAATTAGCACAGAACTTTTGTACGTTTTTACTCAAATTTGATCCTAAAATATATGAATTGCGATAAATGTCAAATTAATGTCCAAATTTAAAATGCAAAAAAACCTGATTGGTTTAATTTTGATTTGAGTGCTTTATTTTGATTGGTTTATTTGATGTTATTTTTCAGAAATTTTCTGCAATTCTGCCGTCAATGCTTTACAACAATCGCAGATACATAAAGCAAAACCTGCAAAACCGCCGTGGCCCAAACTTGGCAGCAGTATCCAGACACAAGTAGCTGTAGAGGTAAGCATATCGTCTGCCAAGCGGACCCGCGGCCAAGAGGAGACAGGGAACGGATCAGCTTTTTTTGAAACAATTTTGCCCCCCTTAGAAAATATATTAAACTGTAAGTCATCGTAAACCCTTGTATGTTTCTTCTGATAATGTTTAGCACCCCTATAAAGGTGATCTGGCTACGGGTCTGCTGTCAAGTCGGTTTTTTATTTCTGTTTGTTCGCTGATTTGTTTGTTTGTTTGTTTGCTTGCGTGTTTGTTTGTTTGTTTGTTTGCTTGTTTGTTTGTTTGTTTGCATGCTTGCTTGTTTGTCTGTTGGTTTGCATGTTTGTTTGTTTGTTTGTTTGTTTGTTTGTTTGTTTGTTTGTTTGTTTGTTTGTTTGTTTGCTTGCTTGCTTGTTTGTTTGTTTGCTTGTTTGTTTAATTTTTGTTACTCTTTCTAAAAATAGGTAGGTACAAACCTGAAATACCTAACATATGACCGCTTAAATTATCTGAAGTAAATGTATAACGTTTCTACGTTTCGGTATTAAAGTTTAAATTCTTTGATAATAAACGTTAACAATGCACCATATTATAAGGTCAGTGGCCGTTTTGAGTTAATTTTTTAACATTTGCACGTTCTACAAGGTTTACCATCGAATGTTACCTTGCAACTTTGGGCCAAAATTACTTCAAGGGGCGTAACAGTAGATTAAGCGTATTCCTATGCCTAAGCCTAAGCCTAAGCGTTGTAAAAACGAGATCCTAAACCTAAGTCTAAGCCTAAGCAAAAAAAATGTAATCTAGAACCTAAACCTACTCTTTTATAGGACCACCAGACACTTGGACGCCCCTTAAAGTAACGTGGGCTCCAACTTTGAATAACTAAATGATTTGTTTGAAAAGTTTTGGCAGTATAAAATTGTAATTTTTTTCAGTAAAGGGTAATTTTTTTAGGTTTTACCTCAAACAAATCGTACAGATCCGTATATTTTGGGTGTGTTCCACGATGCCGACAAGCCAAAAGACCAAATCCACGCTCGTGTGATGGTTGCAATGGAAAGCAGCGTATGCCTACACTGTACTGTTGTTAATCAACCAGAAAACGCCGAGGTATTTCTGCGTCAAAAGTAACCAGTTTGTTTTACAATTAATTAATGTGTTTTTGAGACGGCCTGGAGGCCGTCTCTATTAAAAGTAGTTGATGTTTCGGGGTGTAAATTTTACTAAAAACTGTAATTGTGAAGTAAGTGAATTTATACTGTTGAAAAGGCGTTTGCATTTTTGCAATTAGCTAGCCATTTTATAATTATGTCAGAAGTAAATTTCCCAAAAAATAGAATTTTTCTGATAAAAACTGGAGAACTGCACCCCCTGATAAATTCAATTTGGACCCCCTGTTTTTACGAAATCCTATTTTTGATTCTTCAATGTTTAAAATTGCCATCACTTGAGGGTAATTTGCATATTGATATGTACGAGGAGTTTACACATTAATGTAGAAACCACGATTTGTAATTTACATTTACACACGGAATATGTATTGTTGCTTTACACACTGTTGCCTAAAGTTAGAAAAAAAAAAAAAAAAAAAAAAAAAAAAAGAAGGGGGGGGGGGGGGGGGGGGGGGGGGGGGGGGTATGGCCGGCGGCCGGATATTTTTTTTTGAAAGGATTAAAAAAAAATTTTAAATTTTTGTTATATTAATTTTGTTTTTAGGCTTTGAACGAATAATAAAATATTTTCTTGTGTTCTGCCTTAGCAGAAGAGGATAATGGATTATCCTTCCCGCGTTTATATTTTCCTCTTGTGTATCTCCACCAGAATTTCTGCTCCGCCTTGAGAGCAACATGTGGGTATCATGATTCGATAGCCGAGTGGATGCTTTCTTGCGCTTTAGGTGTACAGGATAAGTGGTTCGAACCACAGGGATTTAGGACAATTTTGCTTTTCCAAATTATGTTATGTAAAATATAACTTTAAACAATGCAAACATAATTCAAGCATTTAAGAAAACTGGATATGCGCATCTCTAGGATTTTTGGGTCCAATGACCAGCAGCATGTAACCTGCCACGATTTAAAATGTGAGCAGAGCGAGACAAACTATATTAATGCAGGCTCAGCTAATTTTTTGGGAAGAACACTGCACCAGACAGGGCGCTCGGAGTGCGTACATTCAGCGGGTTTTAAGTGTTCAAACGTCGGCATAAAACTAAAAGTTTGTAAGTTGAGGTATTTCCAGAGCTATGGTTTGAAGAATTTCCAAAATATTTCAACCACTTTTCTGTAAAAATCAAATGCAATTAGTAGTAGTAAGTGAAGCAACGGGCCGATTACTCGGCGGGTTCTGGTGGACTTTATGTAATCTTGATGTTTGATAACTGTCTATTGCTTAATGATTTGTGCGAAACGTAACAGGACGATTTAATTGTTCAAAACTGAAATCTTGAACCGGGTTGCGACAAATTGACGTGGAAACAATTGTCCATACGCGCCAACCGCCCAAATAACGATTGGCAATATGACATTTGCTTAAATGCCACATTATAAAAATTATCAGAACAGCCCATGTTAATCATAGGGCATTGTCTTTTGATCGACAGGGAAAGCGGTGGACGTGCCCGTAGCCGAAGGGGGGAGCAGTGGGGCACAGCCTTTTTTATTGGCACACTCTCTAAAAATTTTCAAACTTGCTTGATTCGTGAGTTATAGTAAAATAACTGAAGATTCCATGTTTTTACCCCGTCTTTATTGCCACTTTTAGGGGCTGCTTGTTAATTTTTGAACCATGAAAAATCTAGGTCTATCTCGTTAACTAAGTGTAAAATTTGGTGAAAAATTGAAAAAAAATGTGATTTGAATAAAAAACATTCTGAAAAGTGAAGAAGTTTCAAAAACTTTAAAAAATAAAAATTTTTTAAAAAATAAAAAGAAGAACACACGTTTACATTTTTGATATACGCTTACACTAAGCTTGCTAGATTTGGTAATGCGGTTCGAAATGTATTATTGCCACCGTCAGGGTTCCAACGGAAATCCGATTCCGACTAAAATTATGACAAAATTTGGGTTCCGATTCCTATTCGGACTGAGTGCTATTCCGATGCCGGAATTCCGATATTTTGCTGATGAGTTTTTATTGAACTATTAGTAACCCGCTATAGAGAAAAGGTTGTATTTTAGATATCGATGCGCTACGATACCTTTTCTTCTGCCCATGACCTTGTTACAAGGTATAATTACGGCTAAATCTGAGAATTGACAACATTATATAAATATCATAAGTTGGATACAAACTATTTTAGTGAAAATGTAAATGGCGACATAAGTAATACACTTACTTTTAATAGTATTACTAAAACTTAACCCTTTCTCACATGAATATTTTCAAATTCAAATGAGACGTAATTTCAAGGCAGGATTCGAACCCCAGTCTCACGGGTGGGAGGCGTTTTCGATGATCACTGAGCTATAGGAGCTTGACGCTCGAGCCCAGGGGGCTCTCACGTCTTGTGGAGATTATGCACTGCTCATATATGTTAGAATTGTTAAACACTGCTCACAGTGTATATACTGCTCGTATATTATTGTATTTAGTTGCTCATACTATACTCTATGAGCGAGAGGGTTAAATTATTCCGATTCCAATTCCGATTCCAGATCCGACAAAAAAATTTGATTCCGTTCTAGTTCTGGTTGGAACCTTGGCCCACCGCCCTTGTCGGTGGTGACTCGTGTTTTCGCTAGCGGCATTCATTAAAACATTATGTATTGTAGAAACATAATAACGTTTTTAAAATGTGCTTCGATTCATTAATTCTACGCTAGAGAATTTTTCACCGAAAATTATCTATTTGACCTCTACCACAGCATTTTATCACTCATTACTGCGAGACGAGAGTACGACTACAGTTTTGGCCGTTCGTTGAAGCATAACGCGTAGCTTCGATAACTATAGGCCACACTAAGGCCGGTTATTAATTTTTTGTAAATAATTTTAATATCAACCTAACTTGCAAGATATACAAAGAAGTGTATTTTTCATAAAACCGCCGAGACTGTAAACAAATTTATTAGCTCCAGAACAATTTTTCAAGCTCAAATAAATTAATATGGTGCTTCGAACAAAATATTAAAATGTGCAATCTAAAAAACTGCACTTACAAAAAAATTGTGACGAAGCGTATAACGGATAGAACTGTAGTGTAATCTAAGACAGTTGATGGCTTGCAGAAACACTGAATAAGTAGCTACGGTTTAGGCTTCATAAAATATTGTACAAGTTGTTGTAGTGAAAAATTTACATAAAATAAGTCCATTAATCGGTAGTAGGACAGCGCATCGTTAGGAATCAAAAGTAAAATAAACTAAACTAAAACAACCAGATACGCAAACATTAATAAAACTTGTAACATTTGTTGCAAAATACATTTGGTAAAAAATCTTACCATTGTAAAATAATACCATTATTATTTGTACAGACTCTATAAGCCGCTATGTCAATTTTGAACTGTAAGCTTGTAAGCTACACGTTTCGCTACTCGTATGATATATAAGGACATAAATCTATTTTAAATTTTTCGCGAAGCGTCAATTTGTTTAACTGATATTAAAAAACTTGCAGTTGGACTCAATGCCAATGAATGTGTGGTATCGAATACAACATCAGACTAATTAAATTTGTTCTGATTGATCGGCTATTAGGTGCTATTTTGATCTGTTCATTTACAAAATTATTTAATTTAGCAAAAACTATTTGATAATGAGTGCTTATTGCGCTGTCGTCTCGCACTTATGTCATGTAGTTTTTAGTGTTAATTGGAATTTAGAACCTTTGTTCAACAAACGTGACAGTATTAGAAAAATGTTTCTAGGTTGCCTGGATGCGCGAGAGTGACTTTCAACTATTATCTGTTCAAAAGAATGTATTTGAATCAAGCGGTCACTTTGATCTTTCGTATTGGTCTGCCGATAACGATTACTGCCTCAGGATAATGTAAAAACAAAACCGCATCTTGCATTACAATTTAAATAGTTTAAAACCTTCTAAGTTATGAACAATTGATAGCGGTAAAATATTTTAGTGAGTTTAACGCGTTCATAGTCTCAGAAAACCGTGCCGATTCAGTGAAAATAAATTGAGAAGATATCTCAGTCTCAGTCATGCTGAAAATTTTGCAATAAATATGATTGGTCTAAAATTTAAATTTGCAATCGTTTTATTAACAATTGAAAAATGCGGTAAGGCATTTTCTGAAAAATCTTACAGGTGCAAGTTGCAGCTGCAAGTTCTCGCAGCAAAATCGTGCACGTGTGAATAGCGCATAACGGTTATTTATATACTGAAATTGTTCAAATGGAATTGTGTAACATTATAATTTCAAAGAAACATCACACTTCGTTGCAAAATAACGTTTTTGTTTCAGAAATGTAACCAAATCTGACGAAGGTGTTTACCAGTGTGTTCTGGGCACGGATCCACCTCAAAACAAACGAGTTTTACTGACTGTGATTGGTCAATTTTCAACTTTTATGTTTATTAATTAATTCTTTGTGCTGATTTTCAGGCAAAAAATGTTTCGAGTCTAAATTTTTTGTACTCAATGTAAACAAATGTGTTTTGAATACTTTTTACGCCATCTGCATTCCTTTTTTATTTATGTATAAATCTGACGTAGACACCACCTGTGCTTTAACCATATCCCCAATTTCGGGATAGTCGCGTAAACAATTGCCGACCTGGTTAGCCACCACAGCACAAAGTACTTTAAATTAGTCATAATTTTCCGTTTCAGTGTACAACGTTTCAATCTCAGGACCATCCAGACCAGTGGAATCAGGTGCCAAAATTTCGCTGCGCTGCCTTATTCAGCCTTCGGTAAAACTGAACCGGCCCCTTCATATTCGATGGTACCACAACGGTCAACCTCTCTTTCATAGCTCAAGTACGTAAACCTCATCGTTTGATTATATAATTAATATTCCCAATTTCACTGGAATTTAAGTGAAACTATCAATAATTTGATTATTATTATTGTTGTTGTTGTTGTTATTATTATTATTATTATTATTATTATTATTATTATTATTATTATTATTATTATTATTTTGAAATATAAACATAGGTCAGCTGACCATTCAGTAATATTATACATACTTAAAATCTGTAATGCCTACAACAACTTTTATTCCCAATTTCACTGGAATTTAAGTGAAACTATCAATAATTTTATTATTATTATTATTATTCATTATTATTATTATTATTATTGTTATTATTATTATTATTATTATTGTGAACTTTAAACATAGGTCAGCTGACCATTCAGTAATATTATATATACTTAAAATCTGTAATGCCTACAACAACTTTAAGGCAAGTTTTTGCGATTATTATCCCCCAGCCCGCGTCCGCTTCAAAATGTACATATTTTGAAAATGCTTCCATATTTGTGCTTTTCATGATTTCGCCTGGTCATCTCAAACCCAAATTTTTATTTTTGAAATATTCAACTTTTTTGAGATGTCGACGTTTCTTCCTTTGGTTCGAAAAAATGTCAAAATGTTTGACCGTTTAAAATCATTCGATGACACTTGTGCCGCTGAGTCGAATGGTGGTAAACTTGTTGAGAACTGATAGTTGACCCGCGAGTTTTATAGCCAACAATGTGATTTGGCACTCACGCAACTATTTTGGATGGCGACAAATCAGTATTTGACAATAACGTCATAAACCAGTGAGTTAGTAATGGAAAATTTTTTGTACCATTCGACTCAGCGACACAAGATGCCACGAATAATATATAAATTGTACAAATTTTTGACAAAAAATTATTTGCGCTAATGGTGGTGGTCTTTAGGATTTCAAAACATTAAATGTTTCAAAAATTCAAATTGATTATGGAATTGCCAGGGAGTCATAAAAAGCTGAAATATGCAAATTTTTCAAAATCGGGCCGATTTGGGGTGAACGTAAGCTACGGATAATATCCGATAAAACCTACAGGGCAGCTTTAGGAATTGACAATGCAGTCCTTATTTATCTTGTTTATTGTTTTAGTTTTAATAATTGTCATTAATTGCAGGATATTCTTTTCACAAACCAGCATTAGAATTGGTGCCATCCCCGTCAAACTTTAAATCGAGTCAATCAATCCGAGCCGGCTTGGATATATACCGGACTCGGGAGACAGATTCTGGTGAATACTCGTGTTCTGCTCCCGGTGTTCCGCCGAAACAGATTCGCATCACTGTTGAGGGTAAAGATTCAAATTGTATTCAGAAACTAGCTATGTAATTTTTATCCATTTTACACAAAATTTTCATTTCGAAATTTTTTTCTCTGCAAATTACAGACGTATTATGTTGCAGAACATTTTACATAAGATGCACGACACTGGCTGGGTTTCTGAAATCTTACTTAAGTATTTCCTTAAGTTACACTTAAGTGCCTATATAAGTCACTGACTTAAGTAAATACTTAACTTTTTGAAGAAAGCAAAAAACTGCAAATTATGAGCCAGTGTCAAAACAAGGAAGCCACAGATTTTGGTTATATTAAGGAGATTCGATGAATCTACAATATCAATTGAAGCTTGAAAAAGATATCAGAGCTGTTCGTCAGCAATTCATTAAATATTGTAAACGACTTAATATATTTACTTAAATTAAGTACGCTTTGAGAAACAACAACTTGGCCAAGTAAAAATACTTAGCAAATACTGTAGTACGAAATCGTACTTAAGCGGGTTTCAGAAACCCAGAAAGCCACCCTTGGTTCAGATTTTTCTTGTTCACCTCAACTTGTTTAAAATTGAAATTATGTAAATTCAGCGACCGAAAAGTTTCATCCGGTTGAACTTCCGCAACAAAGAAGTACTGATTCTCATACAAAACGTAAGTGTTCAATATTTGTTCTCATATTCTTAAATTTGTGTAGCACTTATCGCCGCTTTGTGGACGGTGTAAATAACTTTAAAACCTGATAATCGTAAGGTTGAATATTTTGCTCATACCGTAGTTTACAAATGTCAGTTTTCGTATTTCGCTAGTATGAAAAATTATCAACTGGCATATGGTGCCACAAACAGGTGAGAAAATACGGCCCATATACTTAACCCCTTCTCACATTGAGTTGCTTATAGGCAACTCAGCGCAGTGCATATACGTTAAGTAATATATATCGCACCGTGTTTAACAATTGCAACACATATACATAGTACTAAATCACCACAAAACGTGAGAGCCCCTTCGGGCTCGAGCGTCAAGCTCCTATAGCTGAGTGGTGATGGTATACGCCTCCCACTCCAATCAGTGGAGTTCGAATCTTAGCATAAAAGTAGGTATCAGGGGAAATAGAAAATATTCATGTGAGAAAGGTTAAACTGTTGTAAGGGTATAGGTTAAGTTTCGAAAATGTTTGAGGGTCAATTCGATCAAAAACAGTATTATTTTGCGTGTGGTGCAAATTATTGTATATTAAAGATTTTGTTGCAACTTTGGGCCAATGTAAAGAACACGGACTGAACACTATTATAAGCATATCCCTAAGTCTAACTAAAACCAAGAAAAAAATTGTTCTAAAGTTTAAGCTTACTCTTTTCTAGTCCCACAGAAAAACGTTCCGCCCGTGATCTTTACGTGGGCCCAACGTTGGCAAAATTATTGTGATCGGGGCAATTAGGTTTATTATAGTGTAGTGTATTAAACCTAAAAATACTTTCCGTTGTTCATTGACAGATATGACAGCAGGTGTCATATGCACCTATTATGTGCAGCATCCTCTGTAAAACACCGCTTCAAATACTTTGGTCATATTTGGCTAACTTTTTTAAATATAAGCGTACTAATATTGAGTAAATCTTTGCTTAAATAATGTAAATAACTAAAACTACTGCTGTAATTTCCTGATTAATTAAGTGAATGTAAAGCTAAGAATTTTGTGTTTGCTTAAAATTAAGTAAAACTTTGCCAAGCACCATAGTAAGTAAACCCGGCATTTAATTCGGCAACAGTTTTACTTAAATTTTAAGTATATTGTTCAGTGGGCAAGCTTCCGGCTTACAGAGGCAGTGTAGCGAAAAGTTTGCACGCCTGCGTAGCTGACAGCGGTTAAATCAGCAGATCAGTAATCGCAACGTCGTGTGTTTCTACCCGACTGCAAATCAGTAAAGAATTTGCATTTGAATTAAAATAGGGGGTCGCTGTCACATGCAATACATCTAAATTAAACAATAAGCGAAGCATTTTTGTGCCGGATACATACACTGGCATTGATTCGCACAGGTTGTATCTCTAAATAACGGAGGGAGTCGGTCGAAAACGTAACACGTGCCAGCAACTCTTGGGGTTCCGCATGGGACAAAATGTACCACCGGGCGTTGCGTTTTTGGCTGACCCCTCCCCACTATGTTTAGAGGGGGGTTTCTGTCACATGCAATAACCCTAAATTAAACTATAAGCAAATCATTTTTGTTGCCGGATATATAAAGTGTCATGGTTCGACAGGCTGTACCCCCTTTTAAATAAAGAGGGGTAGGCGAATGTACCCAATTGCATACTCTTGTCGAAGTATGCATCATCCATTCACTCTTGCTATTACTAACTGGCAATGCGTGCTACACACAGTTGACAATACGGTTTCTGATTTCACATTGTAATTTGTTTCGTTTTAGGAGCAACCAAAAGTGCCACGTGTTTACTTTCAAGAAATCAGGAAATCAAGATGATTGTACTTGTAACACTAATTTATTCGCTGTCAAATCTTGTTGTTTATCAATAATTATTGGGCTTTTTGAAATTTCAATTAGCAGATTTCAATTAGATTTTAAAATGAGTTGCTGTTGTCTGGAGGGCAGAGTCGCTGATCCAGAACGTTTTCGTGAGAGATACACTTTTAATTAAGCGTACCTGTAGAAGTAGTCAAAATAGTTTGAATTTGCTTCTTAGAGCGTACTGTTGGTTGATTGTACACTGCAAAAAATGGTGAGTCAAATTGACTCTCTCCGAAATAGGCTCTACGGGACTACACAAACTGAGTCAAATTCGATTCCGCCAGAGCCAAATTCGGCTCACTGAGTCGCACGTTTGACTCTGGCGGAGTCGAATTTGACTCAGTTTGTGTAGTCCCGTAGAGCCTATTTCGGAGGGAGTCAATTTGACTCACCATTTTTTGCAGTGTAATGAGAAATGCGCTCCAGTCACAAATTATTCAACACTGTAACAAATGTAAATTAACTTATTTTTCGTACACTTTCGGTTTAGTATTAATGCTTTCTCCGCTACTCATAAACCCATTAATCAGTATAAACTGCGGTTCGTTTGAACCTTAGGGACGCCAAAGAACCGTGTACCGTCTTTCAAAAACAATGTTCCTGTTCACATATTTTCAAATTAGTGTAACAGATATTAGCCGTTGGTGATAGGTCTTGTCGCTTTCGTACCAGAGGGTGGTGGTAATAGTCCAAAATTTAACTCACTTCTTACACTTGATTTGCCTTACTTTTGTAGAAATTTTAAATTCACAACTGCTATCATTCACACTTGATTGCATGGTGTAATCAGATTTTAGTTTCCTCAAATTCAAATCCGCCAGAGTTGAACGTACGACTCAGTGAGTCGAATTTGACTCTGGTCAAGTCGAATTTGACTCAGTTTGTGTAGTCCCGTAGTGTCTATTTCTAAGAGAGTCTATATGACTCACCATTTTTTACAGTGTAGTTACTCCAAAACAACTACGGCTTTATGCATCAACCGCCATAAATCCGCAACCAGAATGATTTAACACATTCATTCTGAAAGGCTAAATTATACACTTTCAAGTCGAATAATTTTTGCTTACAAGTTTTGAAGCGGCGGTATGCGCCAATTCACGTATGCTACGATATGGTATCGAACGGTGCCTCACGTCATTGAATTAATCAAAAAAAGTATAGCACCGCGCTTTACAATTTGAGGACTTGATAAATTTCGCTTTTTTAAAGTTTTAATAATTTTAAATAGTTGAATTTAGATTTCACGTAAGAAACCATTTTTTGTGGTATTGTAGTGATCCGAATAAGAGGGAGGTCGCAATAAGACGGGATCTGAAACTATATAAACAGCAGTTGTTGTCTGAGACTGTATCCAAAAGGGGCTAAGAGATCTCAGCCGGTCTAGAAAAACTTTAACGTCAGTACACCAAAATTTTTCGTTTTTGGCCGACCCCCCCATTGTTTAGAGGGGGTCGTTATTACATGAATACCCCTAAATTAATCTATAAGGGGAGCATGTTTGAAGCCGCATACATAAAGTGTCATGGTTCGCACCAGTTGTACCACCCTCAAAACAAATGGGGCGTAGAGTGAAAACGCAACGCGTGCCGGGTACATTCTGTTTTACACAGAATGTGCCCAGTTGCACACTCTTGTAATGAGTCATTATCGACTCTTGATAACATTAATTCTCCACATGCCCGATTTGAACCGATTTTGCCTCTCCCACAACGCTAATCTGGCCATGGATTTGATTTTATTGCAAAAATGTTCTTCTTTGAAGTTATATTTGACGCAAATTATCGACATTACAACGGCAAATTCGAATTTTCTTATTTTCGGTTACCAACATTGTGCACATTTTTCGTTGCCAAATATCCATTGCTTCGAACATCGTTCATACTGTACCGGTATAGTTTCTCTCTAAATAATCCCTGCGGAACACCGGCATTACCGGGTACTTGGCGTATAAAATCACTTTTCGCTTTCGAATGCCGACAGAGTCGTTTAAAATCGTTGAACTCAGGTTGAGATGCTTTCTTGTGATGCTTATATTGATCCAATCCCAATGGTCTGTTTTCTAACAAGAGTGCGTTACGCGAGCCATTTTCTAACAAGAGGGTGTCTTTCATTTGAGAACTCCTGGTAAATGGTGCATTATAATATATTGTACAATCGCTACTGTTATTGCTGTAATAATTGCAATGATCTTGGGTTGAAAGAGTATCCAGTGACTGAGCAGTAAAAAGGTGCGCAGAATTGCAAGAACATTTCTTTGACGTTGTATTAGAAACCGGAGTGCGTCTGAATATTACAGGAGTACATTGGGAAAACAAAGAGTGTTCAGCAGCAGTTTGTTGTGTTTTGTTGTTGCTTTGAATCAGAAAGTTTTCCGGGTTTTGTGTTAGTTGTCGAGAAGTTACGTGTTTTGATGGCATATCAGAATTTATTCGTTGTGATCGCATCAATTGCCCTCCTATTTGGTTTTCTGCGCCTCTCAAATACCTGACATAATTAGTGGTTTCTTCTATATTTGATCCAGGTATTTGTTGTCCTGGTAGACCAAAATTACAATTACCAGGAGTACACACCTCGCGTAAACTACGGGGTATTTCATTTGCAATCGTTGCGCGTGAACATTCACTGCATGGGTCTTGCGCTCCTTGTCGCAGGGCGGTATTATTTCGCTCGTGGTTTAGATGCAGGTCTGTACTCCTGCACTCAGGGTATATTCGTAGTTCTTCACTCCTACGACGTAGTCGATGTTGTAGGTGAGAGTCTACAGCAGAACTTTGCCCCGAGTGCGAGCGACGGTCGCTATAGGAATGTCGTGTTTGAGTCCTGAATGATGCCAAATGAGCACGACATGTCAAATGAGTATTGATCGCAATGCTCCTTGTAGCCGACGACGCACCATCACTCTTGTTGACGCAATCTTGAACAGGAGTATTAAGATTTGTTGAGGGTACTCTTGCTGAGGTATTTGATGATTTGGACTCTTGATATTGAGGTTCCGTTTGAGTTGCAGTTGATCGTAACGGTCCTCCTAATTTGGTCAATCCTGTTTGCCGAAGACTTGACAATGGCTGATTTGTGTTTTGACCAATGCCGACTTGGAGCGATATATTAATATCAGGAAAAGAGTACCATCTCCCGGTTCCTGTTTGAGAGTCGTACTCTTGTTGCTCTCGTGGTTGCCCAATGTTGCTCGACGGTCTGGTACTATCCAACGACGTTTGACTGGACGCAGACAGTTTAGAGGCGATTTTTCGGTCTCGAGTATCGGCTTCAATTTCAGTTTCAGCGAGTTTGCTCCGTTGGAGCAAAAGTGCTTCTTTGAGTTCAGCTTTGAGTAAAATGTGACTTAAAATTAGCGGAACTCTACCGTTAAATCGACGGGTTATTGCTGTTTGTGGGCCGGTAGGATCAACAGCGTCGGTGTAATGAGTTAGAAGAGAGGGTTCGCTGCCGAACAACGCCGTCTTTGGAGGTAAACCTAGCGGTCGCTTGTGGCAGTTGATCGCGCCATGCCTTGACTGTTGTGGATTGGATGCGTCAGAAACCAATTTGGCGCAGCTTTGACTGGGAGTTTTTCGTAAACTTGCAGGTCGATAGCTTGGATCGAGCTGACCTGTTGCACAGTCGGTTTTGTTAGTTCTCTGAAATGATAATAAAATTAGAGTCAAACATACAAAATTGATTTTGCAAACATAGCTAAGTTCGGTGACCATCTAATCATTTATCTGGTGTTGTTAATAAATATTTTCCTTTCTAAATCCGCAACAACTGTCACTTTATGCTCAAGTTTCACATTTTAGAACAAAATGCACTGCTGAAACCAATAGAAAATTATAATTCAAAGTTTAGTTAAACGGTTCGCATTCCAGCTTGCTGTTAAATTTTAGATGAAATAGAAAATATTCATAATGCAGCGGGTTTAACAAATAATACTCAATTAGTTATGATAAAATTTAAAAATTATTGCTAACAATCAGCCACTTACCTGAATTGCTGAATCCTTTGGATCCTGTATACTATCGCTGTCAGCGAACGAACACAGCTTAAAATCGTCGTGATCATAAAACGACAGCTCCCAGTTGGTTGTGTCTAAAAATAAAGCTGGAGAACGTCTCATTTTTCCGATCAGTTGCACTGCACTGCCATTCTTCGAATTTGCGTTGCAATATTCGGGGCTCAATGTTGCATCTTCTGATGACAATTCTGACGATGAGGATGATAATTTTGACACAGAAGCAATTTTATCTTCTCTCTCGTTGTTTAGATTATTGCTTTTATCGAGACCAACGCGTCTGGATTTGTCATTCAAATAGCTGGTTGGCAACTGTCTGGATTTATCGTCTAGACAACTGGTCATCAGTTGTCTAGTTTGTAGACTGTTGGCAGCCGGCTGTTTAGAATTGTCTCTCGGACAGCTGGTGCCCAACGGTCTCGATTTATCGACCGGATCGCTGGATGCTAGCTTTCTGGGATACGTTTCGATAGAGCTAATCGATTGGCAGTACGTTGCGCTTTCCAAGCGTTCGACAGTTGGCGAAACGTCCATAATTGGGCTTAGTATTGATGGCGGTCCAAAATACCATCCGGTGCCTGTCCCGAATCCTGATCTTTTCACTGGATAACCTCCGGTCCACTGTTGCTTAAGACGACTAATATAAGCGTTTCTTGGATAATTTTGATAATCCAGATCGTCGCCGGGAAGTTTTTCACAGTACGCACTATTAATTGATGTGCTGCTATTCCTGTCCGCAAGATTTGCAGGAACTTGTGGCATTTCTCTTGCAGATTTTGCAGACTTCCTGTAAGAATCACCGTCACTAGCTGTAGTACGCTTGTTAATTTTCTCACGTTCAAATGGCAACTCGTATTCGTTTTCAATGCTCACTCCTGTTTTTTGTCCACACCAGGAGGACGGTTTTGATCCATTTACTCCTGTAATAGAGTTATTTTGACAGCTTAACGAAACGTTTGGACAAGAACCGTATTCAGACGCTGTTGTAGTCTCGTCAATTGTACAGTAGTACATACTACTATTTGTGCTTGAATTTTCTCCTGCAAGCGTTGTTTCACACGCTGTCATCGCTTCTGTGATCGATTCAGCAAGTTTTGCTATTGAATTTGGCTGTTCATACTCTTCTGACGAACGTGTACTTTTGTTTGGGTTACTGTCGTTGTTTTGATTTTTATCTGTCTTGATTTGTCGGTAGCTAATACTATCAGTATCCACAGTTGCGGTGTCCTCCTGTTCGCGCGACCAAAACGCCAAAGATGATCGTTTTGGTACATTTGCCACATTCCCGTTGAATGCTTTACAGTCGATACTTTGTTTTTCTTGCACACTACTCTCGTTCACTAGTTTGTTGTTGTCTTTTCGACTGCCTCCAAATATTTTCGCTAACGATGCCAGCTTTTTGTCGCTCCTGTTTGTAGATTTTTGTAACAAATTCCCATTTTCTACAAATTTCACTCCTTGTTGTTTGTGTACTCCTGTTGTCGACGCGAGTAAATCTGGATCGCTTCGCCTATGCGAAACCTGTGGAATGCTTTTTCGGCGGCCACAAGATCGTGCGGCAATTCTAAAAACTCCATTTCGCGTTGTTTTTGCTGATTTTTGGCTATTTTTTGCTGTTTCTATAGATATATTTTCATAATTTGCATTGTTAACGCATGGTTTTGCCAAAATATGACCATTTGCATATTCAGCATCTGTTATTAGTCTACCCGCCTGCGGTTTGCTTCCTGGTTTTCGACTACTAAATGGCGGGTTGTGATTGGTTAATGCCGACGGTTTTTGGTGATCAGATGCTCTATTTTGATTAGATAAATTTGATTTTGCACCAAACAGACGTAGTTTGTTGGTTAATAGTGATGCTCGCATATC
>JASANG010003963.1:0-52887 GCA_030248215.1 Enoplolaimus lenunculus | reverse complement strand
TTTTTTACCTATTGTATGTTTATGTTTCATCCTGCAAAAGTGTCTATTTTGGAGTCTAGAAATTTCACGGACGAAGATATATCCTCCAATGTATACACTCTTGACAATGGCCAAACAACTATAAGTCAAACTAGGTGTAAAGAAACAACACACTTTGTGCCAGCATCGAGCCATCATCACTGGTTGAACTTAAAACCTCTAACACTGACATAGTAATTAGAATAATTGTCGCTGTGTGAACGCAATTTCAATCAGAGTATGCGACCTTTGGAAAACTAACCGAACACACGTTTCCTATAAAGCTGAACTTTATTGTACGTTTTTCTATAATATGTGAGCAGTGAGGCGTTGATTTTTTTAGTGTCCGCTTTCTAAATTAGCGACGTACCCGTACTATCAAATAGCTATAGCATCTATGCCTAATTTGAGATGTCTTCTATAAACAACAATTATGGTAAGCGAAGAAAGATGATGATACGACCACATATTTTTACTGTAATGATTGAAAAAGTTAGTTGCAACCTCAATCATCAATGTTCCAGGCCCCTAGCCAGGTAACCTTGCTAGGTGGGGGGGCTAAAATTTAGTCAGGAAGGGTATTCAAGTGTTTTCAATGAGTTACAAGCAAGGTTGAAAACTTTCTAGGGGGGCCAAAATTTTCCAGTGGGGCTAAGCAGCCCCCCTGCCCCCCCCCTTGGCTACGGGCCCGCAATGTTCTTTAACTTATTTTTCGCATAGAAGTTAATAGCTTGAGCAGAAACGCGTAAAGTTTAACATAGCTATCGATATGCGCAACAATCGTTACAAGACGTGATGCTTGAGTGACAACCTTTTCTAGTGGACCTGTGAGGGTAAACGCCCTCTTCCAAAAGTTCAGGCTTTTATTACCTTGAAATTAAATCTGACATAAAATAACCAATATTCTCGCAGAAACGGGTTAAAGCAGTAACTATAACACAAGTTAATCGTTTGGTATACAACCTAAAACTTGTTTACGTTTGAATTTTTGGAAAACCCACTCAAAACACTGGCACTGAATCGGTAAACCCCGTTTCGTTAAATATAAGCCAGGAGGCGTTAGGCCGGAGTTTAATTTGTTGCTATCATAGCTATACCTAACACAGGCGAACAAGTGTTTTGACGCTCGGCGAACCGTTCGGGAAGGCACCAAATAGACCATAACTTGTAAACAGTGCTGTGATAAAGATAAATTTAATACTATTATAGTATAAACACGATAAACTGTATCACACGATACAACTTCTATAAAATACGGAACTTTACTCTAAATTTTTTGTTGCCAAGGGTGACACTATGAACCGAGAAATAGAACTTTATGAAAATTCAAAATTCGACGTGAAATGATTAGGGGACGTCATGAAAAGCTCAAATATGCAAAAATGTTTCAAATCTGAACAATTTTGTGCAAACGTCGTTTAACGGGCACTTAAAGGAATAAGAACCATTCCGTATAACAAGCAAAAGTTGTATTCCGAGTAAATTGTATACTTATAAACTTGTAAGATCGTAGTCGCAGGAAACTCAACTAGAGTATGCAATCACGAGACCCTAGAATTTCTAGACCTACATAAGCCTCACCCTAAACCTATACAAAAACGTACAACGGTCGAATTCAAAGTTATGATATGATCTTCCAACTAAGATATATTACTGCGCGTGCGCATTTAGTAAAACATACCGAAAAGAATATTAACATGACACAGGGTTTTTAACAAGCGACAAAATGTTGGCGTTTCAATTTCTTTTTCATAAAATCGAAACAAACCCAACAACCGTTTTCGTATATGAGGCGAAACACTTGCAAATTCAACGGGACCATTGAGCCCGGGATGCCCTCTCACAAACATGAACCTAAACCCAAAATTGGTATTAAAAATTTTGTACTGAAATTGTGGTTTGCTGTTCGCTCGCAAGGTTGTTTTTTATTATTGTTATATATTGCAACGCCCCGTCATAAATTTGTGTAGCTGCCACTTTGTATAGAAAAAAGTTTTAATGATCAACTAAGGTTTCACTAGCAATCGAATACACACGGTCAACTAAACGAATAGGAAATGCATGAACGAATATAGGTAGGCTGTAAACGCTGAAGTTGACTTGAGCAAAATATCCGGCAGAACCTTAAACTTAGAGGCAGTTGAATGACATTTTTTGATTATATTATTTTAAATTTATAAAGTACAGGTATAGTATATGTTCGCGATATATATGCATATATAGATATATATATATATATATATATATATATATATATATATATATATATATATATATATATATATATTAATATATAATATGAGCATATTTATGAACCTGTAGCCGCAGTATTGCACGATAAGGTAACTGAAGCAAACAAATACGGTTGAATCTGAATATTTCACAAGTAAATTGAATTTTTGGAAAATTTCAACTTTTTCAATTCTCACAGTGTTTTGTAAAACAAATACGCAAGCAATCAAGCACTGAAGTTGCAGTTTATAACTTTGCAAAATCTCTAACGGTGAGAAATATCTAGAAATTAGTATGCATCTTGCGTTTTAGAGGGATGTTTAAAATTATCGCGTTAATCTACGTTAACATTAATTTCTCTTTTGAAACACCAGGGACAAGATTCATTTATCATTCTGTTTATATGAAAACCGCTAGGCTTTTGGGTAAAAGTACTTCGAATTGAATTAAAGAAACTCGTCATTTTATTTGGCAAATAGAAAGCGCAACTTTGCAACAGTATCATATTTTTCGTAAACGTCGATATGTTGTTATTTTCAGAAGAAACATTAAACTTTACCAATTTCTGCTGACGCCACTGTTGACGCAGTATTCATATGATAAATTTTGTTAAGTGCTTCATACACCGGCCATGATTATTAAATCCGTTAGCCCTTGTACACTTTTCTTCACAGTTTTCGAAATTTTTTAGATTTTGGCCTAATTTAGAATGCTTAGGATTAGGTTTAGACATTTACCATGATTGGGCTTACTAGATTTGGGCGTAGGCATGAGCATGTTGGAGGAAGTTTACAAGTAGTACCGAGGTGTTGGCTAGTTTTAATTGAAAACTTGTTTCCCAAAAATTTTTCAATATGACGATGTGTGAAAATAGGGTACATATAAATCGTAACACAAAATGACATCAACATCAGAAAGAATTCCGCAAAATCGCTACCTGCTATTGGCTTTACATTTGCCTGTAAATTTCGATTGGCTGGCAATTCTAATAAACGGTGTAAAAGTTTTTGTACCGTTATTTTAGTACCTAACATTCCGCAGTGTTTATGACGATGTTTATGCACAGGAACGCTTGTTTAAACCTGAAAACCGAACGCGAGACAAAACACAGGTGACGGGCATAACCTTTTAGCCGGTAGACATTCTTTTGCTGTTGAAAAGTAAGCAAATTGATTAAACCCATCAACAAACGAGTGTCGAGATGCGAGCCAGAAGGCCGTTCGTAATCCGAATACTTTTTTGTTACATAAAAAGATACATTAGGTCAGCTGAATCGTTGTCAACGATTTGCCAATTTTGACCAAGACTTGAATGTGTTAGAAGTTTACAGTGCCGCCTACCCCTCCGATATAAAATCTCTCAGTCTCCCAATGGTTTTCAAATTCGGCATAATAAAATACATAACATTGATTATTTATTTAGTCTTCAATTTAAGCTACGTTTATTGCGGTGCAAATTTTGTTTATTTGCGACTGAAATTTTGCGTTTTGCCAAAATGTCTGGTTCAATTCCTGGCTATAGACATTAACGAACGAAAAAAGTATACACAGACAAAAACGCCACAAACACACGTGTTTTTGGATATGGTTTTAGGTTTATAAAATTTTATTAGCAATAAAATTTGTACCAGTTTTCCCTTGCGGTCACTGGTGCAATAGAAGTTGCACTGGTGGTTGGTTCTCTAGCAAGTAGTATGTCTTCAGGACAAACTGATTCTATACTTGGGCGTGTATGCAAGGGAAGTTTATACAGGGGCCACATTCAGTATGGAAATTTCTCGACAGACATTAAGCATTTCTGGAGGCTTTAGAATAACTTTCTGGATTGTAGTGGGAAATTTGTTTTACGTGAGAGGTTACCAAGATAAAATACTGGCTAACGCCATTGACCTTATATAATGATTCCTTTGGGAAATGGTAAAATATCTAAAAGTAATAAGTTTTTTATTGCAAAACCAAGAAGCGATAAAGTTTTCGAATGGATTTTTATACAACGGTTTGCTTATTATTGAACTTTTCTCGTAACCCTCTGTTTTTCACAAATTAATAAAAATTAGTGAAATAGGTCTAAAATGGAATAATCAATGTGAAGAGAAACAAGTGTATCCAAAATACGCATGTGGCGTGTTCCAGCTTCAACAATGTAGATAATCTACAGATCGGACTCGGTGCGATGCATAAACTAAGTATTTTAAGTTTTAGAGTAAGTTTTTTGCGTATGCTTAGGCTTAGTTGTAGGCTAATCTTTACGCTGAGGCTTAGGCCTAGAAATATCCTTATTTTATTGTCTACACCCCTTAACAAAAGTATAACATTGGCCCAATATCGAGTGATTTTTGAAAACTGAAACTCACAAATCGTTGTTATGACTATAAAGACATATTAGCAATATGTTGCAAAACTAATTTTTTTGTTTAAGCTTAGGCTTACTTATAGGCTAATCTTTACGCTGAAGCTTAGCCTTAGGCCTAGAAATATGCTTATTTTATTGTCTACACCACTTAACAAAAGTATAACATTGGCCCAATATCGAGTGATTTTTGCAAACTGAAACGCACGAGTCGTTGTTATGACTATAAAAGACATATTACCAATGTGTTGCAAAATGTCGCGTCACACGGTATAACAAAACGATAAATAGAAATCACGAAGACGATCAAAAACCGCCATCATATACCCAAAGCTTTTTTTCAATTCTTCAGTATTGTGTTTGCTACAAAATGAAACTTTTTATTGTGCACACTTTTTTTCGACTCTATTAAATCAGCCTTAAAAATGTACTTTAACAATTATATTTTTAGTGGCAGACAAAATTGTTTCATATTTGCATCGTCTTTTATACAAAGGTGGCATCGTAGTTTGGCACATTTGAGATTGAACTTTGAAATAATGCACAAAACGTTTCTGCTACTCGAACAACTACGCTATATTGAGAAGTAAGTTAGTGAGCAAGGATCTGAAATTGACTTTGACCTCTAATCATTGGTTTATTATCATTATATGTAATATTTTTATGGGTTTCTGAAATCTGACTTATTGCAAATAAAGAAATCATAGAACCAAAAGACGAAATAACATTCCAATAATATAAAAAGTCAGGGTAATCAGAGTATCGTCGTAGTATTAAATCTTTACATAAGTTATACTATATGTAATCACTTATATAAGTCGCCCACTTAAGTAGACACCTAACTTTTTTTAACAAAACAAATAATCGCCAAATGTGAGCCATGGATATCACAAGAAAGTAAATTGGTATGCTTTATATTAAGGAAGTAGCATGCGTTTCTAATTTCAGTTAGACCAAAGTTAGTATGCCTGAACTGTTAATCTAAGCATACTTTTAAATACAACAAAATGGTAAAGTAATTGGAACGTACTTAATTGCTAAGTTGTAATTTAGTAGGAGTTCAGAGACTCAGTTATATATTTATATGTCTTGGCAAATAACGTTTCACACCTTCAGCGTACGATTTTCCGTATTGCAGTTAGAATCAGTAGTCCGGATACGTTGGGCACCTTAACTTTGCTCTCAGTGCAAAAGCTTATAAAATGAAAAATAACGCCATGAACTGTGTTGCAGTATTTTACGTTTTTGAGGACATTTTTAAGATTGGCTTTTTCAAACATTACATTTTTGAATGTTCAAAACAATTATACTAATTGCAGCGGCGATTTGTTAATTCTAAAAACAATAGATTCTACCTGACGGTCTGATATTTCTACCAACTCGATCGCGGTCAAAGCTTGTTGGGCTCGTGCCAAAAGTTATATATTATTAACGATTCTGGTTAAAAATGCATCAGGTTCGAATGTGGTCTTTGGTAAAACCAAACCGGTAGCACATAATAATCAGAGTGCGAAATGTACAGAGTTACCTGTAATTTCTTTACCACACTGTAAATTCGAATGATTTGATTATCTACTCAGAAAGCGAGTCAATTATTTCTGAGTTAATAACAGTTAAACATTAACTCGAGCGAGTCAATTATTTCTGAGTTAATAACAGTTAAACATTAACTCATTGTGATTTGAGCTGATTCCGGTTTTCAATTTCATATGAGATGTATTTTCAAGGTAAGATTCGAACCCAAGTCTCACGGGTGGTAGCCGTTTACGGTGACCACTGATATATGTTATAAATGTTAAACACTGCTCACAGTGTGTGTATTCCTCGTACATTATTGTATTTAGTTGCTCATAGTATACTCTATGAGGGAAAGGGTTAAATAAAATCACCTATAACAAAACAATCTGTCAGTCAGCAACCGAACAAACAAGCAGTGCCAAAGCAATCAAAGGTAGGGTTTACTTACAAATTACAGGGTTGGAACCCTTAATACAGTTGCGGATCGTATTTTTTCCGCACAGTGTTCGAGCTTGTCCGACCCCCACCCTTTCGTCGACTTAGCCGATAAGACGCTCCAAAAATGATAATTTCAGCAAGTCACAAAACTGCGGGCCTAACAAATTAACCCAGCCTTAAAAACAAACCGAAACCCGCGCACAAGGCGCGAAATTTCTTTGATATTTTATGCAAAATCAGCTGTGAAGTTTATATTTCTGAAACAGTCTGAAACAATCTACAAACGTTCGAAACAATGGAGGAAGCCCCCACTGTTTATGCTTAGCCTTTTTTTGTCACCGCGCACTAATTTCAAATGTGTTTGGCAATACACGAAGTAAAATGTTGTTTTGCGCTCCTCCGGCAATATTAAGTGTAATATAATAATAGAAAATATCTACTTTTCTACTTAAAAGTTGAAGACGAACTAAAATATAAGCAAAATATATGGCTTTTTTGAAGCAGAAGAAAAAAGTGTTATTTTGCCTAACTTTTCAGCTCGATTTTTAACGATTTATAATCGTCGAATCTTCACAATTTGTTAACTTTCACAAATTCCTGTGTCACATACGGGAATAGAATAAAATGTTAACAGTTTGGGTCAATGTAAAGAACAGGGGCGGAACAGGATTATAAGCATATTCATAAGCCTAAGCCTAAGCCTAAGCGTAAGAATGAGTCTATTCCTAAGCCTAAGCCTAAGCCTAAGCCTAAGCCAAGCAAAAAATAGGCCAAAACTTAAGCTTACTCTATTGCAGTCCCACAGAAAAACGTTCCGCCCCCTGATCTTTACATGGGTCACAGTTTGTAATTGAACATGCCATGACTGAGATACATTATTAGGCAAAATTTAGAGGTATAGGAACAAACTAGTTGTCAAAGAGGGGAACACGCTGTAACCCACGGTTGGATTACGTCGTCGTCAATGTGTTAAAACGCGACTGGGATCCGCATCGCAGCGGTCACAAACTCAGATCTCAGGTTCAAATTAATATTATACACCAATTTTACAGGGATTTAACGCACGCCTGTGCCATAGAGCAAATTGTCAATGTTACTATGAGCTAAGGGGCGTAACAGTAATACAAGCATAAGCCTAAGCCTAACTTTAAACCTCGGCATAAGGATGTGCCTATATAACTAAGTATATTCCTGAATCTAAGCCTAAACTTAAGCATTTGCAAAACATTTTAATATAAAGTTTAAACATACTCCATTGCAGTCTAGTGAAAAAAACGGTACACCCCTCGATATGAAATAGGCCGAACATATTCTGCCGATAATACGATTCTGTGGCATAAAAATTCTTTAGGCAAAATTAATGTGAGACCATGAAGAAACGCGAAAGGAAACGAAGAAGCTGCTGCCAAACAACAGTTGAAACGAAACATTCATTTCAAATAATTAATTTAGCCTTCGATTCACTCTCTGGTTCTGCAATACACAATAGGATTTGGCAGCCAAACAACGAAAACAACCGAACCAGAGTTTGGTTTCGTAGTGCGCAAATCAGAGTTATGGTCAAAGAAAACAGATATGTGATCGCGAGAGTTTTACAAAAGTGTAAGCTGCGTTGATGATTTCCGTACGAAACATGTTTGCCCACTGCAATTCACAAGGGTGCCTACGTTTATAATGGAAGGCTCCACTGCCGGAGTATGCTATGTTGGCCCCCTCAAAAATTCCGGAGTGGGATCGTCCTGCTCCTGCGATGATTAAAATATTTTTCAAGTTTTTTGTTTAAAATCTTGATAGGGTGAGGGCCCCCAAAATGGGGGTATGGGGAATGGCTGCATTGGCCCTGGTACTGGCGTATATAATGAGAGATAGGGGGAATGTATCTCTCGTAGAAATTTTTCGAGAAATGAGAAAAAAGGCATGTTCACAGGCTTCAAGATAACAAAATAATCTGCTGAATCCTACAAGTTAGACAAATTTTGTTGTTCAGTTTCGTATAGGATTGCATTCTCTTGAATTGAAATTTAGCGACGCACTTGTATATTTCTCTACTTTTAAAAGAACTTCATTTTGATATTTTACTGAGCTATTTTAGCATCAATAATAAACCTAGATTACTTAACTTTATAAAAAGTTGCAAGCTAACCTCTTTGACCGTAAATAAACGATACGTGACTACATTTATGCATTTAGTTCTAAACCTGCACCTTATCGTTTCTACCTTGTAGACACTCGAGAAAATATTACTCAATCGATTCTACTATACCCGCACAAACCTAAACCTGAGCTTAAATTTGAGCCACTGTTTACGCTTAAGCTTTGCCCAAATCTAACGCCAAACTGAAGCCAAAGTCTAAGCTTAAGCCGAAGCTAAGCCAAAATGTAAAAATTTCAAAAACAGTGGCGTAGAAGTGTACTAGAATTAATATTCAATTTTGATGGTGTCCTATGATTTATGGCAAAGTTTATTATCTTAGAAAAAGTTAAACGGTTATTACCTTTTCATTTTGTTTAATATAAATATCGCTGACACTAGATTAAATTACTTTCATAAATTAATACAAAAGCTAAGCTTATGAGTAACAGTCGCAAACAAACACGGACGCTGATGGTAAACTCCAAACCGTATATATAACCTTACTTTCCTTAGTATACAAAACCTCTTCGACAGTCAGTCTCGTTCATAGTGAAATGAAAACCAGCAGTGGACGCACACTAAACACATTTGACTCAGTTTCAACCAATCAGCGTTTCGCGTGTCAACGGAAAATGTCAAAAAGGACATTAGCTCCGCGTTATATAACCCTTGGTTTCCCTAGTAACGATTTACCTCTGCTTGTCAGCCATCAAAATCCCCCAATGCCAGATCAGAAATTGTTTTGTCCCCTCTCGCAGTTTGTTGAGAAGTTGGCAATAGCGCCCAGCAAGCCATATGTGGTCCTTGCATTTGAGAGTATTGTTGATTTTGATGTGGTTTTGATATGTTGACAAATTTGCTATTGTTTTCGTATTTTTTCGCCGCTACTAAGTGGACTGCTCGTTTTTCTTTTAATTCAATAACTTATAGTGTTTATTTATGTTTGTTTGTTTATTTGTTCGTTTATTTGTTTGTTTATTGGTTTGTTTGTTTGTTTGTTTATTTGTTTGTTTATTTGTTTGTTTGTGTGTCGATTGGTTTATTAATTGTTGCATGCTAATTGTTTATATGTAGCTTAAGTTTATTTGTTTGTTTATTGGTTTGTTTGTTTGTTTATTTGTTTGTTTATTTGTTTGTTTGTTTGTCGATTGGTTTATTAATTGTTGCATGCTAATTGTTTATATGTAGCTTAACTTTGTTGGCTATTAGTTTTTTTTGTTTCAAACAGATTTTAGATGCTCAACTAGTGACAATGTTTCAAACTGGTGTGAAACAGTATAAAACAAGAAAGTACGTCGCAAAGAGACGTCTATAAACACAGTTGTATTTGTATTCAAGCTATTCAAATGAAATAATTGTATTCTCAATTGGAAATATGGAATATTTCGCCTCGAAATTTTGCAGATTTTTTGCATTTCATTTGCCCTACTTCTGTGTAAATTTTGATATCTACAACTGATGTAGTTCACTATCCTGAACGCCTAGGCTTTTGTACACTTCCCCAAAATTATTTAAGGTCAACGCTTAAGCTAGGGCGTAAATGGTTATACAAAGGTTAAGGCTTACGATTAGGTCTAGGAATGTATTTTCGTCAACCTAAGCATAACTCTATACCCAGCGTAGAGTTTGAGCCTACAGTGTTAAAAATGGGCAGTCCAATCGACTCTCTCGGAAATAGACTTTTCCTGACTACACAAACTGAGTCAAATTTGACTCGGCCAGAGTCAAATTCAGTTTGTGTAGTCGGGAAACGCCTATTTCCGAGAGAGTCAATTTGACTCCCCATTTTTTACAGTGTAAGCCGGCGAGAGGAAGTTTATGAGAGCCTTCGCTAGCTGGTGATAGGTACTTATGCACCAGACTGTTTAAAATTTTTTACAAATAAATACTCGTTCAAATGGCTGTTACTTGTAGCCGTTTCGCGTTAACATAAATATTAATCATAACCACATAAAGCCGGCATAAATTAATATTTTAATTATATCAAAAACATACCACACACATACAATGAACAGTTTCTGTTATTCAAGGCCATAAAATTCACAAAAGCTACCTATGAGCGTATTGTTGAAGGCGAAAACACTGTGGTGATCAAAATACGATATCGGCTTATAAATATTTTCGCTCCAAAAGTGAAATAATGATTGCTGCAGGCCAAAATGGTTTTGTGACTAAGAGCACCAGACGGTCGCAAAATGTCACATGAGCGTATAATATGAACCTAATTTTTTAGAAGTAAAAATGCATAATTAGAACAAGCAAGGCATTTTATTTTTGAAACTTGCACTTTATATGTGTACATACTTCAAAATTTGCTGCTGTATACATTTTTCCATTTGAAAACGATGATAAGTTTCAAAACGGCTCATGGTGTATGAATTCATGTTTGCTAATAAGTATACAGCGGCGGCTCTGGTTTTGATTTGAGATTAGTTCCAAAACATAGTGTATTACACTGTACGGTATGGCCTTTGTACTTATATTCTGGAAAGTTTTCAAAATTTTCAAATTTCTTCAGCATTACACTGTAAATTTCAGTGAGTTGATTTTCAATGAGATGAATCACTCAGCCTGAGTTAGAACTATCAGAACTCAAAATTTTGACTTGAATCAGTTCATTCTGAGTTAATTTATCAACTCACCCAGAGTCAACTCAACTCATGGTGAGAATCAACTCAACTCAGAGTGAGTTAATGTTTACTGATATTAAGTCAGAAATAACCAACTGACTAGCCGAATTGATTAGTCAACTCATTGGAATTTGCAGTGCAGCATGCTGACGATTAGGCTTGTGCGAAAAGTGTGTTAAGTGCGTACTGGATGTTAAAAATTAAAATCGTAATTTTTTCGATTTCTTCCTAACGAAACCAACTTTAAGATAATTTGTAAAAAGTGTTGAATTAAATTATTTCAAAAACGATTTGATTCGTTTATTAATCAATTATACTTCTTAAAGTTTTTAGGACATGACTTGTTTCGCTTTTGTCTTGAAACAGGTTAGAGAAGTGGTTGACTTATGCTGCGGTACATGGTGCAGAAAACCGGAGCATCTCACTGTAAGTTTTAGTGACTTCATTTTAACTCATAATGATTTGAATCACCGAGTTTTATTTACGACTTTGAGAACTCTGAATTCTGAGTTGATTCAACTCATTCTGAGTTAAGTAATCAATTCATTCGAAATTGCTCAACTTAGTCTGAGTATTTTACTCGACTAAGAATGAATTAACGGTTCCTGATATTCACTCAGAAAGCCCTAATTGGATAGCTGAGTTGATTAGTCAATGCATTGGAATTTACAGTTCGGCAATCCACAAAGTCTGTTTTAGACGCACTGAAGACGAGAGGCGTACCATAATTTTTTAATGAAAATGATAATAAATTTGCCATTAATTTTAACAATAGTCAGCAATCTGGTGTCAAATCATGTTTTCAGCTTACTTTTTTTAATAATTTTCGATAAAATTTAAGTTTTCGAAATCACCTCAGTTTGAAAAACTCACTGAGAGACAAAGTTTCTGCAAAAATACGATGAATCTGATCTCAAAAATTACCAAAAACTTTGGCAAAAATTCTCACCGGTGCCGGAAGTGTATTTTCTGCCAAAACCGGATGGATTCACACCTCAGGTTCTGCCCTGGTTAAACACTCCAGCATAAAAACCGTGGGAAAGTGAAGTCCCGAGCTGCCTCTAATTCGAATCGAATAAACCATTAAACTTCATTCAACGGTTTGTCATCAGTATTGAAAAGAACTTTAGTAGCATAAATCATTTCTGTGGAGTCATTATAACCAAATGTGTACCTCACCAATTACTCAAATAGCCAGCTCTATAAAATACGAAGTATCATTAAAGATTACAAAGCCAAAACACAAGCTGGTTTTCAGCATTTCCCTGGTTCATAACGACCACAGCCCATTGCCTGAACTTCCCAGTCAGGGGGTGTAACCTGATTGAAATGTTTGTTTTTTGCGAGTGAACGTAGCGATCATCATTGAAATTTTCTGTTCTCAAAGAAACAAAATGTTATATTTTAAGACTTGTAACGCGTTTATGTCGATTTTCTAGAAATTTCGCAAAAAATATATCCACTATGGCTTGTTGAATATGCAGCCTTGATGACGACATAAATTTATATCCTAAAATAAACCGTTATAACAATTATACTGTATAAAATGTGATGCAAACACGAACCCATTATGTTGATTTGATTTTTTGCCTGGTCTCATATATTAGAAGAACATCATTAGTCAATGAAATATAATATCAACTAATCAAAAAAACTTGGGTTTAATCTTATTTTGATGAGTGCGTTGCATATTATTAATTTCAGAGGCAACCACATCCGGTAAAGCAACCACATCCGGTATCCGGAATTGCTAGTAGAGGAAACAGGAAGACTTTAGACTTTTAATTTTTCTTTTAATACAAAAAAATATTCGTCTAAAAATTGTCAACATTCCATGATATCGGAGACGAACACATTGACATCTGGGAAGACCCTCGTACAGATTAATGTATTTCTGCTGAGTGCATTATCGTTGAAAAAATAGAAACGGTAGACACGAAAGCTTATAACCGAAATATTGGTCAAAGCAAATGCCTAAGCCTATTAAGCCTAAACCTAAGCCTAAGCCGATTAAAGGCGTGGCGTCCATTCTGAATATTCTTTGCTCGCTGCATTTACCTGTCAATTAATACACCAGATAACGAAAAACACTGGTTTAATACGTTTTACCAAGAGTGCATGATGGATAAGAGTACGCAACTGGGTGCGTTCGGTAAACAAATGAAAATACCCAGCGCACGTTGCTTTTTTGGCCAACCACCCTTATTTAAAGGGGGTCAAGTTTGACAATTTTTCAATTTTACACATTGAAATATGACAGTTGTAATAATTTTATAAGCATGCACATTCTCAACTGCGCCCCCACTCAAAATAAGGGGGATTCGGCCAAAAATGCAACGCTCGGTAGTACATTTTGTACCACACAAATTTCGGTAGTTGCACACTCTTGTCTAGAGGGATCATCCACTCTTGGTTTTACTGAGTACATGTCATAAAGCAAAATATAACCTGTAATAACGATATATTCTGACCAAAATTATGATGCTAAGCAAATGATTGGAAGAGAAAGCTTTGACTATAGAAATTCTGTGTTTATCTTACGCTGTTTTTTATTAGTCAATAGAATGCTGTTTAAATAAAAACTTTTGGTTAATTTGTTTTTTTACTAAGTACACCATATATCAATTGGTAATATATGAGAATAGTGGTATGATAAGGTTTCAGGCAAAATATTAATCATACAACGACCCGGTGAATCCATCCGGCCCGCAACGAAGAATGCTTAATAGATTCGGCAAAAAGATTTATTGGGGGGTGTAAAAAAATTGTTGTAACATTGAAATCGTTTAACGTTGTAGGAAACTATTGGGGCCAGGGGATAACGAAGATGTTTGTATCGGGGTGGTGCCCCGTCTTACTACGAATAGAAGGATCAAACACGGTATTGATATGACCAAGGGTTGCTGATGACTTGTTGACGAAGAGTATGAAACAAACCTCTGCTTTTTTGGTGCAAAAAATACCAGCGCTCGTTGCATTTTTGCTTCACCTTGCCAAACTTTGGAAACTATAATCCGCGGAACTTTACGCCGTTAATCCTTACTGCAACAGCTTAATATTGAAAAATTTGCGCGATGTACGCTTGCCCAGAAATATGAGGGGAAATGCGGAAAAACACGACGCACCCTGAATATGTTCTTTCCTATACAGAATGTACCCCCGGTTGTTTGCTCTTATAAAAAGTCATTATCCACTCTTGATAAAATGTCAACGCTAGCCGCACCACAGGAGTGGGGATCAGCTGAAGGGTTGAAAGCTACTGGCCAAAAATTCTCTACAGTTCGAGTATGTTAATTCAGGCCCATGTATAGAACAGGGCCGGAACATTAGTATAAGTATATTCCTAAGCCTAAGCCTACGCGTATGGATGAGCCTATTCCTAAGCCTAAGCCTAAGCGTAAGCCTAAGCCTAAGCCTAAGCAAAAAATAGTCTAAATCTTAAACTGACTCTATTACAGCCCCTCCGGTAAACGATCCGGCCCTGTTCTATACATGAGCCTGAATTCAAATTGATACCATAGCATTTTTGGACAATTTTTCGGTTTGTTCAATATAATTTTGCAAAACCAGAATCAGCTTTGAAATTTTGTGTCGTTTGTTTCTCTAAAATGCAATATACTCAACCTTATCCTTGGGTATGTAATTTCGCCATTGACTTGATAGTATCAAGAGTGGATAATGGTTTTAACAAGAGTGTGTACTTGGTACATTCTGTGTGCAAAAAAATGTACCCGGCGCGCTTTGCATTATTCCTTTACCCCTTCATTTATGGGGGTGTTGAAACCTTGAACGCAGGCAAATATTGTTGCGATACACAGTGCAAACATTGTTCGATTATATTCTTGATTTAAGTTTAGCTAAGTTCTGTGTGCAGTTGACCCTCCTAAATGAACGGGGTATGGGCAAAACGCAACACGCGGTGGTACTTTTTAAGCCATGCGTATTTTTGGAAGATGCACACTCTTATATTCTTAACAGTGCTAAAGTTTCTACAAAACTACCAATCGTTGCAAACATCAGTTGAGAATGAGTAAAAAATATTGGTTTTGAATTATAATATAAACTAATCTTCCAGTTCTGCGCAATGCGCAAAAGTTATTGAAAGCACAAAAATTTTTTGTAAATTTTCTTTTTATAGAACAATCACTTAAGAAATTATTGTAAACAAACTAATGCATGGAAAGTTGCCCAAAATACGTATGTGGGGCGTTCTAGCTTTAATATATACATTTTAAGGCGCGATTATGGCTGCAAGACACAATATAACTACAAATATAAATCTCCATCGAAACCAGATTTATGCAATAGAAAACACTGCGAAAATAAATTGAACCAGCGAGATAAGCTGTTATTTTAATGCTATTATAGAAAGTCGAACGTATATAACGAGCTAAATTTAATGGTTGGTTTATATCTTTGGGGACCCGGGCTACTGTGGCGCGAATACTAAACAAGGCTACCGATTTAGTAGGCAAGGCGCACTGTTTCGATTAGCGTTTACACTGATGTTGTATACAACCCATTGAATCCTTTAGAATGTTTGCGTTCGGTACAGAATGGTGCGCATTAATTGACAAAATAAATCTTGATTTGGTTTGAATTTTTAGTGTCAAATTTGCAAGCTTTTTCGTGCTTAAACCAAAATTGATTATTTTTTGCAGTTTGAGCCCATGTTAAGTAAAGGGTCTGCCTTGCCTACCACGCCTAAGCCTAATGTTCCGCTTAAGCCTACCCCGAAATTATAAGCCTAATACTAAGAGTAAACCTAAGTGTAAGCTTTTCATTCCCTACGTGTCCCAGGTCTTCTGTCAACCCTTTATAATTCAACAATGGTCACAACACAATTTGTATGTAGTCATGGGCGTCCGCAGAAAAATGTTTGCGAGGGCACGGAATAATTTTGGGGCGCTCCTACAATTGCAACTCAAGATTGTTTACATTTAAACCGAGTCTATTTGGGTGGCATCGGCCAAATTTTGATGGGACGCCGTGGTATATAGCAAATAAACATTTAATCAAAATACAAAACAAGCAGTGATGGGTTTAGCACGTTTGCCGACTTTTAAAAATTATCACGTATTTATATAAAGGTATAAATCGTCACGTTGAGAAGCTGTACCAATCGTTTTAGGCTCAGTAATTCAACAAGAAACGATTTCATTTCGAAATATACGTTAATTAAAAACAAGTTCAATAGTATCCGGGTTACAACCGAAGGTCAGCCTCTGGCTTCAGAGGAATTGCTGCCGGAGGTTGTTCCGACCATTTTTTAGTAAAATGTTGCATATTTCTACAAAGTTTATTTGTTTGGTGCGTTTCGTTTTAACTTTTGATACAGCTTTGAGGCAAAAATTGCCGAGATTTCGTAACAAATGAGAGTAAAAACCAAAAAATTTAACAGCAAACTTATTTGCTAAAATTAGCAAATTTGACACTATTACAACTACCAAACTTCGCCTCATTATTTACCTCCGGTTGCATCCTGTTAGCATCCCATATAAACTTTAATAGAAGACAGTTTACCGCATTGTTTCTAAATTTTTTATATTATATGTAAATATTGCCTCTCTGTCTTTTTATGCAATTAACACAACGATTTCGTCTAATGATCAAAATATTGGCCCATGTTAGGTTGAGGGCCGTCCTGCTCTGCCGTCACAAGAAAAACCAGAAGTGCAACATAGGCGAGCCAGCGATCAAAACACGCCAATGTATAAATTTATTTATACACAATAAATAAGGGAGTAGCCAAAGGGGTTTCCGCTGTCAACTGCCCACCGTTTGGGTTTATAATTCTGTCTGCCTATGATACGAGTGCAACCAAAGTAGTTTCAACTAGTGACTCAATCACATTGACTGTAATGATAACAGTAGGCAACATTTCAGACTTCAGCTAAGAGTTTTATAATCGAAATCTAGATATGATCAGAAATATTACATTGATGATGTCACAATGTTTTTAGCTTTTTCTGTGAATAGAAATTACTGACTGGCCGGCCGGTTCCAGGCCTGTGCACAACACTGCCCTGGAATAGTCCAATTTATAAGGGCGCATCCAGAAGGGGACGGACCATCCCCTCCATCAGAAAAATTTTACAATGAAATGGTAAAGTTCCTACCTTACAAACTTTAACTATTTTGAAACGACAATTGCGTTTGGCTGCTCGTTCTGAGTTTCTAATGTTAAAGTATTGAACATAATTCTCATTCTAGGGGTTCGCTATTCACTAAGGTGATTACTGAATATCTAGGCATATCTACTTATATACATATATTGTGCCATAAAATTTATAGGATTATGCCAAAGCTTAGGAATGTGCTTAGGCGAATTTTACGCTTAGAAGTATTAACGGTTGCCAATCTCACACTGTATATCAAGATAAAACCGGATGTCTGCCTCCGTCTCCGTCAGAAAATGGACCTCCGGCTCCAATAGAATTTTTGCCGGAGTTCCCATCAATTTCTGTAATGAGTCTTTGAATAAGTAGTTTTACAAAATGCATCTGTTTGGCGTGTTTCATTTTAACTTTTAGCATAATTTTCAGGAACAAATTGCCGAGACTTCGTAAAAAAATAAACGTTGTGTAACACATGTATTAAAATTCAGATGGCTGAATTGATCAGCTGGGACGTTTTAAAAAATTTACTCGGACGTTTGAAATGTTACTCAAGCTATTAATACTAAGATGCACCTCATTTTCATATAAAGAAAATATTAACTGCGAAAATGGTAGTTTTCAATTTCAATAACCGCTTTTGAAATTGTTCAAGGCATCGCAGGCGCAGCAAAAGCAGTAAGCAGTAAAACTTTGGTAACTTAGTTCTCTTTGGCAAAGGAAATCAGATAAATAGAATCTTGGCAGAAGCCAAAATCAAAGATATCGAATGTAGACCGGAAATGAACATTTCTCAGTACAGCACTTGCAGTTATGGACATTCTAAACTTGAAGTTCATCATATAATTAAAACTGAAATGCCTCACATACGTATTTCTGGTAACTTTCCAGCGTTACTTTATGTACAGGGTTGTCTTTGAACAGAAATGTGATTATTCTGTGGAAAGAAAATATGCACGAAAATTGTTATGGGATTTGCTAACTTTTGCGCATGGTGCAAAGCCAGCTGACTATGCTACAATATGCTTCGCGAAATTAAAACTGTTTAAAATTGAAACAATTTCAAAAAGCGTAACAGCAACCATTTTAAATTTGTAGCAAAGGAATCGGCACCTTGAAATGATTATGGTCAACAGGGTCATTCATTGTTAAATTTCAATATAGAACATGGTATAAAATTTAAATTGCACAAAAAGCAGAGAGTTTAAAACTAATTTTGTTAAGCCAAATTGATTATCAAAATTCTGGCCAATGTAAGTATAGAACAGGGAGTAACAGTAGTACAAGCATATTCCTAAGTCTAATCCTAAACTTTAGCGTGAGAATGAGAATACACTTAAACCTCAACGTAAGCCTAAAAACAAATAATTAGTCTAAAGCTTAAGCTTACTACTCTATTGCAGTACCGAACAAAAATGTTCCACCCCTAATCTTTACTTGGGCCCGAAAAACAGACCACCGTCTGTATGAAGTGCTATATACCGTACAGTTGTTAAAGCAATAAAATTAGTCTAAAGCTTAAGCTTACTCCATTACAGTACCACTGAAAAATGTTCCGTGCCTGATATTTATATGGGCCCGGATGAAAGATCGCCGTATGTATGAAATGCTAAGCGTATAGTTGTTAAACAACTATGACTGCATGAAACAAAAATAGTGTGAATATTTAGCTTAACATTGCTCACCATATCACAAGCGTATAGCTGCAGGAAATTTTGAAAAAAAACCCCTTTTAATGGGCAACGTATTCACAGTTCGCCTAAAGGGAAAACCAGTTTTAGATAAACATTCTAATGGCAAAAATAACACCGAATTCGAAAATAATGGCAATATTAAAAACTCAATCTATATTTTTAAACAACCATTCATTTTAAGCTAAAATCGGAAATTTTTCTAGTTTAAAATAAACACTGGTTGAAAATCTTTATCAATATGAGGGCCAATGTTATACTTTGAAGGATGCCCTGTTTCTTGGGTGTGCGGGGCATAGTTTGAGTGACGCTAAATACGACACTGAGTTGAGTTGAATCAGCTTTATTTGTTAGTTTCCACATCCAGCTGTTAACGAAGCGCTAAAAAATGGTCTTGAAATCATAAACTGGTGAATCAGCGATCGGATAGCGATAAAATTAACGCCGTTCAACTATAAGTCTAAAAGTTTTGCGGCCGCCTACCCTCGGCTACTTTTGACCTATGATGGAAAATTAAACAGCTCGTTCGCGATTTTGCAGCGTCCCGTGACTGGGGTAGGTAAGTCCGAAAGTCACCAACACAGGAGGGTTACGAGGATTCCAACATGAGCAAAATGTCTCCCGTCCTGAGCTACATCGCCACCCATGCACGTTCCGGACGGAGCAGCTCCGCTAGGCCCAAAAGCAGCTAACCGAAGTAGCAGGGTCCAGTCAACAGTCCTAGGCCTAAACGCTGCTACAAGCCGCTAACGCCCGAAATCGCACATGCGCAACGACAGAGCCAGGCCGTTGCAACAGCGGCCGGAATTAGACTAGATACGCACATGCCACTGAGCTGCGTGACAACAGATAAAAATAGGTCGCAGAGAGCAAAAATGAATTTGCGAGCGTTCGAAAGTTTCAGCTCGCGAAAAATTACCACCTCCAAATTCAAATTCAACAATTTAGATAAAACCAGTGCACTTCACAATTTCGTCAAAACATTCCTTTCAATGATTATTTTTCAGGCAAATAAAACATTTCTCGCACTCAATATATCACATCCTAATCCCAGGGATAAAACAACCAGAAGCTTAATCAGCGCCGAGTCGTTCCAGCGCTAGTACGTTCACGACTTATTACGTAAACAAACGAAGCAACCGACGCGAACGGCCCGAGGGTGACTAGACTAGCACTCAGGAACTAGGAAAAAGACGGGTCGACCCAGGGGAGAAAAAGAACGCGAGAACCATGGAATAAGGACAAGACCAAGAAAGAAAGTACAGGCTAGCCTGGAACGGGTTGGCGCGACCTAGTGTGTGATAAATACTATGTGAAGAGGAGCTAGGCTTAGGCCCCCACCATGCGGGTTGATCACTTAAGCTTAAGCACCGCAGAGCAGGTAAGCTAACTAACCAATAGCACAACTACTGGGGATTAGAAATTTATTAGTGCTAACAACAAATTTGATCAACACAAAAACACCTAGTAAATACAGCTAACTAATGATACAATTGCAGTATGCTACACACAAATTCGCCTGCACTCACAATGCGCTTTTTATAGTGTGGCCTGAATTTCCGCGATAATTTGGTTGGCAACGACACTTTTGTAAAGTGCTAATAAAAACATACATGTGTAGATATAGAATAACCTTACCGCAATTTCTGGAATCGCACGAGCCGGTCGCTGGAATGGCTGGACATTTTGATTTTGCCACCCCATCTCACGGGGTAAATCTGCCATTCCGCAGTCGCAACAACCCCAGTTATCCACCCTCGACCGACCTGCCCGCTACCGCGGGCAGGTAACACCTACCGTATTCGCCATGCCACAAAGGTTATAATTAATATTAAATTAAAAGTGCAATTTATTAAGAAAAATCAAAGTACAAAACAAACAAATAGCAACTATACTTTGAGAACTGCCATCCTGAATCGTATGGTTGTTCGTTTTTATACCCGAAAGTTTTAGCTACTATTGACGTTAATTTGCATAACCAAATTTGAAATTTGCATAAAATTTTAGAAATTTTGGAAAATAAAAAGAAAATTATGCAAATAAGAAGCTAGTTTGAGTAACTAGCCCAAAAAGCTGCGTAGCAGCATATTTGAAAGGAAAGAAAGCGAAACCAAGAAAACGGAAAAAGCAGAAAAAGAAAAGGAGGAAGCAACCAGTAAGGTTGCTGAAAAAGGAAACACACACAGCTGTGTGTGTTTAATCTGTGAGGGTAACCGAAAACAAGCATGGTGGGTGACCGGGGTAAAGGAAAACAAGGTCGGACGGGGTACATAACACCTTGGTGTCCCAAACATTTAAGTTCAATCCACTCGTAGTGCACATGCTTGGAGGTCAAGAAAATGCAGGATCGCATGCCTGCGACCCTGAAAACCCTGCCTCCTCCGCAAAAATGTCAAATACCTTTTGAGTATCCCTTTTTGCCCCATTTTTGGCAATAACCGGGATAGTAGAAATGTTTTCTATTGAACAGCAAGGGGACAGGCGCAATCACTCCTTTACATCAACACACCGTAGTATTGTGGAGGTCAAAAAAAGCTCAAATATGCAAAATATTTTTAAAATCCAGCCAGTTCCGCCTTAACGTCAGCGGATGTAAGCGGATACGACGCAGTTGTAGATGCTGTGCTTTACTTCGTCAATACGCACAGTTCCGGAACTACTGAATTCGCTCTAATGAGTCTTTGTTCCATGTCTGAAACAAAACATATTTTAATTATAACATCAAACGCATTATAACACATGTTTTATTAAGTACAGCTTAAATTCTAAAGTTTTACGGCCTGTAGTGACGCGAATACTAGCGTGTCCGTCTATGTAGGACTCGGGACTTCAACTCTTGTAACCAAGAGTGGATGATTTACTCAAGAGGGAGCAACTGGGTACATTCTGTGTACAAGGAAACGTGTCTAACGCACGTTACATTTTGGTCTCTTCCTCCTTAGGGGGGCGCATTGCGCTAATATTTTAAATTTTAGCTACAGTACCGATTATATTCTTAACTTTACTATGTTTACTGTGTCGTAGAAATGGTGATTACCTCTCTAAACTGAGGAGGGCGGCGGGAGGTCGAGCATAATTGCACGCGTGCCGGTCCATTTTGAGTCATAGACTACCGCGTCAGTTGCACAGTCTTCTGCAAGGTGAACATCATTCTCTCTTGTTTTAACTAAGCAGCAGGAAAATATCACCACAGTTGCGGAGGCCACTGTTACTTTGAGGAGCGTAACAGTAGAGTAAGCGTATTCCTAAGCCTAAACCTAAGCCTAAGCGTTGCAAAAATGTGTTCCTAAGCCTACTGTTTTATGGACCTACCAGAAACCTGGACGCCCCTTATAGTAACATGGCCGGTGTCGAGACCGAACTTCAAGCCTGTGGGCCCGTAAAGCAAACGTTCTACCATTGCGCCATGTAGCCTGCTTCTCCAGCTACATTGCTCGTTGACTATTTTATATAATCAAGCATGCTGAAGCCGGAGGCAAACCTCCAGTTGTATCCTACTACTTAATAGTATATATTACTCTACCTAACATACTTTAATCACTGCAAGACATAGCATAACAGAAAGGTATTGAGCCATAATTACTTGCAGCGCATTGAAAAACAACAGTCCAGCACTGAATATCAAATTGTTACAAGTTTTGCAGCAAAAACAAATATCAGTCGCCCTGTTCGGTCGCCACAGTACGAACCTTTCATTTTTAAAATTTATTCAACGGATAAATTGCTTTATAGATACTAACTGAGAATTTATTCATTAAAAAGAGTGTGAATTGGTTTTCATTTCGAAGTTCGATTGAACTTATGCGACAAATATTACTTGTGTAACCTGATACTTCGTCGCAAACACTATCGTAAATAGTTGTTGTCTAGAACTGCCCGTCGTTGTCTAAATGTTTCGGAAATAGCGTACCTGGTACAGAATAGAGCGTTTGACTAGAAAACTAGTCAATCTAAAGTTGTTCACTGTGTTCCTCGTATAGAATTTTGTCAATTGACAACGAAATTGTTACAGCTGTCTCGAATTTTAAGACAAAATTGAAACGAATTTAAGTGAATTTCCACTGCATGCAAAACTGCGTTAAATTTTGTATTTGAAAAATTTGATTGCGCGGAAACTAAACTGAATGAGCAATGCAGGAACTACACAGTTATTGAGACTATTCATTGAGAAGTTTTGCTAAATGTCTCAAATTATGGTGGGAATAGACCATTGAATTGGACCGGTTAATACACCTGAGTAAATCATATTACCATTCAATGTCAAATATTACTGTTATGGGCGTAACAGTAAATACAGCGTATTTCTAAGCCTAAGCCTAAGCCTAAGCGTTGCAAAAATGAGTTCCTAAGCCCAAGCCTAAGCCTAGCCTAAGCCTAAGCCTTAGCCTAAGCAAAAATGTAATCTAGTAGCTAAACCTACTTTTTTATACACCCACCAGAAACCTGGACGCCCCTAAAAGTAACATGGGCCCCCACCAATGGTAAATTGCAATAATTTCTTTATTTCGGCATATGTGCACGTCATATTTTGTCTGCGTTCTGCCTGACGAACAGCAGCGTTTGACGCAACCACGAAATCACTACTTGATACAGTGCTATGTTAGTTATATTCTATTGCAGACCCACAGAAAATCGTTCCGCCCTTGATCTTGACATAGGCCGGCGACTTGGTATCAGATATTCGCCACACCAGTAAACTTTTAGAACGTGTACGAATGAGCTTATGCCAATACTAATTCTAACCTAAGCAAAAAATATTATTAAGCTTATAAGTTTTATTCTATTGCAGTCCCATAGAAAACCGTTCTACCCTTGATCTATACATACGCCGGCGACTCGGTATTCCATATTCGCCACACCAGCAAACTTTTAGACTCCCTACGATTTATATAATTTTATTATCCTTCTTCAATTGTCTACTTTAAATATAACACCAGCATTAAGTATACTCATCCCAACAGTATTTATCTATTTAGCAACCTCTACTCTTTCTTTGTAGTATAACGAGGAATGTCAAGGTTAATTTGCGTAGTATCAAATATATACTTTGTTAAGTCTAATTTTATTATTAACTGGAACTGTTGCAGTTGAGTACAAAACCGATGCGTAAATTTAGTATGCGAATTTCTGTTTAAGTAACCAATAAAGAAATGAAATTCCATTTTTAGGTTTCTAACCTGGATTTTGATGCTTAGCTTCAGCGTTAAGCTTGGTTTGATATTTTTAGGCAGTTTTGTTCGGCTTAACTCGAAAAGCCCGCAGCCAGCTTAGCATTCCAACGGAGTAAAATAATTTTAGCGTACATGCGGAGGATTCACAAGTTTGAACGGCTTTTACTAGCGAGGTAAAAAACTTTGATAGGGATGCTAAAGCTTTTGCAGACGGCTAATCCCCCGGACCCTAATCTGGCTACCGATCCAGGGCAATAGAACAGTGAGCAATTTCGGATTATTTTAATTATGCATCGCGGAAACAATTGCACGAAATATTCCTGCAGCATATTCCTTGGTTTCGGTACGTTCAAGCATTCCACGATAATCTGGGTGTACCTTTGGTTAATTAAGTAGCACAAACGGTTTCAGCTTAAATATTTCCAGACAACCTTCCTCAGATCATAAATATTTTAACGACCGCTTTGAAAATTCACTAGACAGTTTCGCGTTATTTTCGCTAACCTCAAAATATATTTCAATACAACTATGTTATATTTTGCACCGTTCACGTTAATGTTAGTCTCCTACGCGTATATCAACAGCGTAGTTATTGATAGCGTTATATCGTTTACGATGTCCAATGCATGAATATTGAGTTCGGTTTTGCTTGTTTTTTAGATTCTGGCTTGGGTAGGAAGCATGTAGTTGGCATTGCAGCTGCCCGAAGTTTTCGCAAAAGAATCAAACTTTGAGCTTCTATCGGATTAAACCTCAAGCGTTTTATAGCTTATGTCAAGCATACAATGACTACGTAAAGCTGTTCTTTACAACAACTTATTCCGGTATATGTGTATAAGTATGGAGTTAGTTGGGATTTCCCATTACCGCATAGGAGCTATAAGTGAGCACGCCGATTTTTAAACTTACAATTGCCCCCCCACCAAAAAAAGGATAATTGAAATGCTTGAGGTTTGTCGTTTTGCTGTATTCATTCAAACTGGCTCATCAAAGAGAACATTGAGTGGCCGTGCCCCGTAACTTTGGCCGGTAGACCCCCAAATAGACTCGGTCTGAAAGTGGACAATCTTGAATTGCAATTTTAGGGGCCCCTCAAATGATGCTGTGTCGCCAAATATAATTTTCTGCGGACGCCCCTGATTTTATGTACTACCTTTTTCACGTATTTAATCTGCATTTGCACATGCAACGAGTCGTCGGTTTAAATTTCAATCAAACTTTTCTATTCCACTGAATTTAAATTTCAAAATAAAATACATAACATTTTTATAATTTTAAGCTGTGCTTGGTCGTAATAAAGTTTAGTTTCACTAAAATTTTTTGCGGTTAAGCCGTGAAGCAGAGGAGGAGTTTTAATTTTTCGTCGATAAATTGGTTTTGTTAGTTGTGTGTTCGTCATTATACCTGCTTCCGTGATTTTAGCCATACCAGGAAAATTTTACCTCTTAGGCTTTTTGGAAAAGTTATCTATTTTACCGTAATTTATGCTGTTTTAAAATTTTGCTGTGCTCGCATGATCCCGTACGCCGCCGCACGTCGCGTCTTGAATGTGGCGGACGGCGGTGTGCGGCACCGCGCGGTACAGAAACAGATAGAGCAATTTTAAGGGTTGCGCTGTAATTTTGTTGAAGTACGGCGCCGTTTGTCACCCGTGCGGTATCGTGCGCGAATGTCTCACGTACGATAACGTATGGTGACGGACTGTGACGGACAGCGCCGAACGAGTGACGGACGGCGAGCGACGGACAGCGCCGTACGGGTGCCGCATGGTGACGGTCGGCGCCACACAGGAGACGAACAGTGACGGACCACGCCGGACGTCAAGTATAGCGTAACCCTAAATCTGTTTATATTCAGGAATTGTGCATCACTGAGTTGATAAATTGAGTTTGGCCGACCTTGTGGGGCGAGGTGAATATCAGAGCATAGATGCAACCAAATGCATGAAACCGGCGAAAATCAACCTTTTTCGCAATTCTTGCTTTTAAAAATTAACAACACGGCCAATCTTTAGCTATGCATTTTTGGATTGTTGTGCACAACTACGGACCAAAAAACGTTATGCGTAATACGGCGGAGAATAAAAAAAATAAAAATAGTTTATTTTTGCCTAAGTAGACTGCATTTTACATAACTACGTACGTTTTCAGTAATAGTTTCTAGCGCATATACATCGAGCGAAATACATATACGGAAACAATCCCTAAAAATGCGAGCATTATTACAAATTCAGTTTTATACTAAGGACGTTTCAAAGCATCCACAGTTATGACTCACTATCGAGCAGATTATAATGACAGGAGTTTGAGGGAGGCTATTTCACGTCGCACTGCTGACAGACGCGGTTCCACAAGTTTCGGACTGACAATACGCGATATTTAGTAACGAAAAATGTCGTGGGCGCGATACGAAACGCAATGTTAGTACTAAATCTTAACGCAAACTTTTGGTTTTGATTCCTGTTTGGGGGTACGGCCTGGGTGCCCTCCGTGTGCTCTCCAGGATGCGCTTTTTTATCTGAAACGCAAAGCTTCATTATTGTATTATATAATTTATAACTTTTTACTGATATGTTTAGTTGGCGCAGTATTTGATATATTCGAGCTAAAAATGAGGTCGCCATATTTCCTTTTAGATACTTAGCAGCATACCTACCGTTTATAAAATTAGTGACAATATTCTCAAATGCATGTAGCACTTATCACCCGTTGGTGATTGTCCCTATAAATTTCGAACCAGACAGTCGAGAACTTGGAAATGTAGTACATTACTCACTTATCGTGGTTCGCTTGTTTGAAAACCTATTGCTAACTGGTGACAGGTGCTACACGCATTTGAAAGCCATTATTTGCAGTAATATCAAATATAATCTGATGCTAATGCATTCGCATAAGGTATTCACAAAGCGATCCGGTGGAGGACGCGAGTTTCCGGTTTAGGTTCCGTTTTCGCCATTTTTTAAACGCTCTAGAACCATGTATGTATTGCGATTTGACTGCAATCTACAACAGATATATATATTCGGGAACATTTACTTGCTATTTTACTGCTCCAGATGCTGAAATAGTTTATGGCAATCACCAAGTTTACTCGAAGCGGTGCAATTTGTTTATAATTATGTAGACAGAGCAATTACCAGGAACCACACCCTAATTACGTATCGTGAGCGTTTCAGCTTTATTAAAAGAGATATTCGATATTGCTATACAATAGGCTTTCTAAACTTTGAGCATTGCTGTATAATGCAACTACAATTGAAAATTGGATTTTTTGAACCTCAACATACTCGTGTAGATCAAGTGCGTAGAAAATCTGTAGAAAATCTCTTGTGTAAATTTTGATTTATTTCGAAACAATATCACGCAACGTTTGTCGTTATAGTAGTTACAGTGGTAATAGTAATAGTAGTAGTAGTATCAGCAACAGTAGTGGCAGTGCTGGAGCAGGCAGAGGTGGGGGCTCATCCCAAATTCTAGGGTGGGGATCCACAACCTCGCGAGCGAAGCGAGCGAGAAGCTAGATTCATTTGAAAGCTTAAGCGGTTTTTGTTTCAACCGGTTAGTCTGGGGGCCGCTTTAGGGGCGACCCCCCCAAACGGGGGGTATGGGGGTGGCTGCTCCGGCCCTGTGAGCAGCAGTAGTGGATACAATCCGTGGGGCTTTCCTGTGGAAGCGCACAGCGGCGTGTCCAAAAATTTCAAAGATCGAGCGATACACATGCGAAAAAAGCGGGATAGAAGCCAAACGTAATTTTAGTGCTGAATCTTAACAAAAAATGTTGGCATTGTGCATCATTGTAGGGAGACATAGGGAATGGGTGACCTTCCCTTGGAGCTGCCACCAAAACGAGAGAGAGCGAACGAACGAACAACGACACGCCAATTGTGTTGCGACACTTTTATACGACTTTTCCATCAACTTCTGCGTGTCAATTGCCCTTGAAAAAAGTTGTATTGCATACTGCGGTGTAGCGTTGTTGTTGTTGTTGTTGTTGTTGTTGTTGTTGTTGTTGTTGTTGTTGTTGTTGTTGTTGTTGTTGTTGTTGTTGTTGTTGTTGTTGTTGTAGTTGTTGTTGTTGTTGCTGTTGTCGTTGCGATTCTCCAATTTGTAATTTTTTTGCCGCTTTTGTAAATCGTCGCCTCCCACCTGCTATACTTTGTCCTCGCTTGATCTGTGTGGTAACATTACTTGAAGTCGCTCTCAAAATGCTGTGATGTGGTTTTGTATTCACGTTTCAGTGCGCTGTTGAGCGTCGAAATGCGGCGGTGGCTGTCGCAGCAGATTGAATTAAGTAGTCTTTGTTTACAGATGTGCTTGGAAGTTTGATTTTTGCCGACAAAATATTTTTTTGTTCAAGTCGTTTCGTTTTGCGTATTTGATCCGTCGGTAGTTGACGTTTATAAATCGTAGCCGACGCTGTTAAGTCGTTTTCGTACATGGGCCTCGCTAGAATATTGGATTAAAGTGTTTAAGCGAAGTTCAGTGAGAAAATATTAAATAAAACTGCAGTAGTTATAAATTTTAAAATTTTTATATTCTATATACCAACCTGTATAAAATTACATTCGGAACCCACAAGCGGTCCAGTTGCATCCCTTTACACATGTTCCCGCCGACGCCTATTACCCCCAAGTTCTGGCCGATGCCAATTATCCCAAACTTTGAAAGCAAACAGTATCACTTGAACCTTTAAATCTTGATTTCTCTAAATTATATTACTTGCGCCTTTAAATCCTGATTTATGTAAATTATATATTCACACCCGTAGCTGGGTTTTCAATGAGTTACAAGGAAGGTTGAAAACATTCTAGGCGGGGCCAAAAATTTTCTTAGGAGGCTGAGCCCTCCTGGCTCCCACTTGACTAGGGACCCGTATAAATTAATGGTAGGTAATTTAGCTATGGAAAAGCGAAAATCATGATTTATAAGGATTTCTTTACTTTGTTTAGTGGTTTTCTGTTGAGCCATACGATACTGTAGTTTTGAATCGCTCTTGAGATGATCACTGTGCTTTATTGCATTTCACCAAATTTTGAGATACTCGACGCCGAAATTTTTAATTGTCTGACACGACAGTTGCTTGGCAACACTGCCTTAAATATTAGTGGTCTTTGATAGCGCAGGACTTTCGCGCGGTTATTGCAGCGAGCAGGAGCTGAGCACGAACTTGAGCCGCGGTTTTAGGGGTGAACCCAATTGTTAATTTTTGTCAAAAAATTTTAGGTATTTTCTTGGTTGGTTAGAAATGAACCCGCTTTGAAAAATTTTGCTTCAACAGCCAGTGTTTCGTCTATTGGCCGTTAGTTTTTATTCACAAATTTTCAAACGAAATGATCACTCTCGCAATGCGTTCATGTCACACTGCAAATGAACTTTAACTGTTTAAGCACAGCTAATGCAACGGAAATCCATTCGTAAATTTTAGCATTCCTACTTTCCATATTTAATGACTTGCCGTATTTAAAACTAAACAAACAAACAAACAGCTTTAAAACTCCATTCATCACGTCTGCAAATATATGACAGAACACACTGTCTATTAATGTTTGCTGAAAACTTTTCATTCATACAACCCTACTTAACTGAATGCTTTTTGCTTTTAAATATTTTCAAGTCTTAATGGACCAAACGTTCCGTGTACAAAACGCTAAATGCAGTCTGTGGTGCATTCACTACGCAACGTGTCTCTGTTTGGAATTGTTTCGTTATGACGCATTTGTACACGAGGCTACTTACAAAACCAAAGAGGGCCGATAGAGCATTAGGTTTCCTAAGTCCCAAAACAACCGAAACCAGATTTATATAGCACTAGAATTGTGTTCGGCTTGCCGTTTGCTTCACTCGAGAGCGTATTTGGACTACTATCGCACGGTCTTCACCGTCAGAACTTTCTGTATCTGTCGCTGAAAGTATCTATTTACACGTGCAGGTTTGAGCAAAAATGTTCGTATAACTATGTTCTACCGGCGCATCCAAGGGCCTCCACCCTGGCCCAGGTCACCCACAACAGGACTCTAAAACCGAAATTTCGCATAAGCATTTAGTGCAATACTTCATTTTTGCACCCCCGTCGAAAATTTCTGCATCAGCCACTGCTAAAGTTTATGTCTGACTATATTTAAAACATCAGGTACATTCCTGATTTGGTTTACTAAAATTGAATTGCAAATCAAAGGTTAGTTGTATCTACCGGAATAGTGTTAGTTTTTCGTATTTATATCTGCCTATCGATTCTCACTGAAATATTAAACAGTACTTTAGGATGGATTTGGTATAGAATGAACCAACATTTCGAATTGCTAAACCTTACTGAGCGCGTCGTTATAAAGCAAACGCTTCTTAGCGTATGTTATACAATCTTACGTATTTATTGCTATTCACCAACTCTTTATTACTGGAGCAGGTGTGTAAATAATTTACTGTTAAAAAGACTCGCTAACGCACCTATTAGCTTGCTTGAGTTGGTTGTATTAATATTTCCCTAAGCATCTGTATACGCTTATATACATCCTAATATTTTAGGCAAAGAAAATTGATATTTAGCCTACGGTGTTGTCTATTGTTTTAAACTCTGGGTTTGACCAGCTCACTTATACTGTAACTTTGAGTTCATTAATTAAGAAGCGGTAAAATTTTGTCATTTAACAGTTGAATTATGTAACCTTCTCGAAAACTAAGGGATGAGGGATGTCCGTGTCAAATATACAGTTGCACGCCAAATAATTGCGAAAGCTGCTTTGCCAGCGAAACGAGCGAGAAACCAAGTGCAATTTTATTAATTTGCATTTTTTTCAAAAAACCTTTCCATTCTAAGTTATGCAAAATTTTCTGACTTCAAAAATACAACGGACCAGGTTCCGTAGTCACAGCGGCTGTTCCACCGCTAAGTAGAATTGATAACAAAAGTGTTTATACTCAACTTAAATGCTACCTTTATTATCCAAATAATATATGTTAGCATTGCTTTAAAGGGGTCGTTTTGATACGATGGTTGAGCTGTAAAGCTCAAAACTCGTCAAAAAAGTTGCGTAAAATAAACTGACTGGAACAAAGTGACTAAATATAAACAGTTGTTCGAAATCCCCCCCCCCCCAAACTCATGTTTGAACCTTTTCTATCAATTTTGTTTCGACTAAGCTAAATTTAAACGACAACGCCAACATATTTCAATACAGTTTATACCGTCTGCTACATTCTTTAGCATCAAGCAGCGGCCGGCATGATTTTAAACAGATTTTTTTTCTATAAAGAAATCATAATTATGTTAATTTGTTGAGGAAAAAACCATCAGATCAAATGTATTTCGAGACTACAAAAACTTAAGGTTATACATTTTTGAGTGTTCTTTGTAAAAGTGTATTCTGTATTGAAATTTTAAAAAACTTTACGACGCGTGTTGCTGCTACGATAGTTTAAATTAGTTTAAGTAACACTCGCTGGACGAGCAAAATAGTTTGTATGTAGAGGCAGTTGCAAAATTTCACATTTCTTCTTTTGCTTAGAATTTTATTGCAGCAGCTGCTAGAGGTTTTAGCGTATTCAGTGGCATATTTGCCAGAATAATAGCAATGAACAGGACTAAGTTATCAGCTCGTTGAAACTCTCTCAATAAAAACTTTATTGAGATCCGAATTTATATCCGGAAACACCGCTTGAAACAATAATTATGGCCTGATTTAGGCATTAAACTTGCTATCGACTCGGCGGTAATTTTTCTGCCTGGTTTGCGCTACATACAGTCTCGATGGGCCAACGTCTTGTTAAGCCAATAGTTCAACTCGACATGAATTGACAATAGCCTGAAGAAACGTAGATTACACATGTTATGCCAAAATTTCTGAAAAGAACTGGTATAAAACGCTTAATATGATTTTGAATCAACAATTTCAAATGCTACATTAACATACTTTTGTACAAGGATTTATTCTTCGTTTTGGAATAATCACTGTATAATTAACTAACTCACCGGTTAAGGGTTATCTTTCTACAGGGTCGGGTTTAATTTAAGTTATTGAACGTTTGCGTATATAAATTATTTAAAAACTTTTCAGCCGAATAACGGAAATTTAAAACGATTAAATGTAAACAATTTTGATTCATCCTGTTGAAAGGTTGTTAGAGCAAAGATCTTACGGATTGAAATGACAGTTTATCATATTTTTTGATCCTTATTTCTTGCGTTCTTATAAAATTTCATAATTTAATACATTATCAGTCCAATTTGGTTTTCTATGAAATTTGGGTAATTAAGATGTTTTAAAACGTTACAATTGATTAAACTTTTAAATTTTGTTTGCAGCAGAGATCTTATCAGTAAAAAACGAGATGAAAAGCGCAAACAGTTGACTACATTTATATAGCGTTTGTTGGAAGTTTGAGTAGTCATCACCGCAAAAAAATTGATTTTTTGAAATATTCATATCTAAATTATTTTGAAATTAAAATACTCAAAACTGCAATTGAGTTTTAAAAAACGTTTTTTTTCTGGGTCGGTATTTTAAGTTAAATTGCTTCAGTAAAAAATATTTTTGGTCCCAAAAGCTTTACAGATGTCCATTCTTCTTAAACAAAGCGAAGCGAGGGTAAAATAGACAGTGAGAGCAGTTTGTTGTAACAGTCGATTGTAATTTTTCAATCTATTAAAGTTTAAAATTTTTTCATGAAAACGGAGTCTGTTTAAATTTGTATTTGTATTATTTAGGCAAATTAAGATGTGCTGATTGTGACTACATTAAGCACCAGTTTTGGTTGCAATTAAACTTTCAACGGAGTTAACGTTGGAAAGTTTGCCCTAATTTGACTTAGACTGACGTACTTAAAACCAAACATTTTTGAATTCACTAATCACGGTTAAACTGTTAGGTTGGGTTCAACCACGTCTGGCACTTTAACAAACTGGCTAGGGGAATGGGCGAGAAGTTAGATGCAAATTTAGTGCTACATCTTAATGCAAGTTTTTGGATCTGATCCCTGTTGGAGGCCATGGTATCGGCGCCCCCATTTGGATATGTAAATGCGCAAAATAAGTCATTGTTAATGTTTTTGATTCCATATAACATTTTTAATGCAAGTCATCAGGTTTCCAACCGGAACTAGATTTTGTCGGAAGCGGAATAGGAATCAAATTTTTCTGTCGGAACCGGAATCGGAATTGGAATCAAGTTTTAGTAATTTGCTTAAAAAGTTAAAGGTGTATGACTTTTAACTTTTGCTGCAGTTTGCCTGTTTCCGTTACTGTTCGCGGTTTCAGCAAAAATTATTTATTTAGCTGACTGAATACGCGTACAACTCGGAATATTTACTAAGAAAAAGCCAACAGAATAAATGCAAATGAACGAAACAAAACGAAACAAGCAAAATCTACGTTCAATCATCTTGAAAACTCATAACCGAAAAATCAGAATACCGGCATCGGAACAGCAGTCAGCCGGAATCGGAATCGGAAGTCAAATTTTGCCGCAATTTTAGCCGGAATCGCAATTCCGATGGAACCATGCAAATCCGCCAGACTGCAACCTTAGGTGAAAAACAGGAGCCAGAGGTCAGACAACTTTGCCGGAACCGGAATTGCAAATAGAGCCGGATACGAAGAAAAATTACGTTATAAAAATGATGTCAAATTTGAAAATTTAAATTTAATTGTTTGGCAAAGTATTGTCAAAAATTTTTTTCATAAGCTTCCTTTTTAAGAAATCTGAGGCATTTCAAGCTTTTAAAATTGCTCTGAAGTTTTAGATATTAACTCGCTGAAGGGACCGATTTTTAAAACAATACAAAAAGTTTTCTTACTGGAATTGCCGGAACCACAAGCATAAATCATACTGGAGCCGGGAACAGACTGTCGTATGTATCCCGCAAAGCATGGATTCCGGTTTGGCTTGTGTAAACAGTGATTCAGTGGGTTAACAGAAAGTTAATAAATTTTGTTGTTAGTCACTGTTATATTAAACACATTTTACATGATTCACCAGCTGGTACCTTTCAAAAAATCGTTGATGATCTTAATGACACTTTTACATCTCTAGACGTGGGACAGCATGTGACCTGTCACCCGAATTCCACCTGTGCTCTCGCATTCTTGGGTTAACAAAATATGTGCTGGAAATTTTCATATATTTCCCTAAAATACATCGATACCACACAACGGTGAACGCTATTTGGATGCCCCTTGACAGCGTTGTTTACGTACAAAATAGTAACAGAATTTACAGTTCTATACTGACTAATTGTTATTTGCATTTTTAATTTGAATTCGAAGCTAATATGAATTAGCACAGTGATCTGCATAAAAGCAGTAATTTACATTTCAAACGAATATTATTCAGAAATTCTTAAACCTTGAGCGGCTGTACCTATTGTCAAAGGTCTGTAGCACCTGTCACCAGTTTGCAGAAGGTTTTCAATCAAGCGAGCGACCGTGGTTGTGATTCAAAGATCTTGCAAAGTACCGGGGTTTGTGTAACTCAAAAAATATTTCCCAACCTCATGATTGGGTTGGTCCAAACATTTCCGGTTCTAAACTTAAATTGGGATAGGCGCTACACACATTTGAGACGCTTAAGATATATTCGTTTTAGATTCAGTCAAGTTTTAGTTTTGGTGCAGTACAATAATTATAAAAGTGTTATAGTATATTTTATTAATGTACGGTTCCGATAGAGATTTACGCCTAGACTTAGTGATAGGCTTAAGTCTCTGTTAATTTACGCTTAAAAATTCCCTATAATAGTAAATTAACAAACAATGGAAACCTTTTCACGCCCATCGCAAGCTTAAACTTAAAAGTGAGGAATGCCAAAATCTAAAAATTTTTAAAACTGTGGAGTTAAATTGTACAAGAGACGAAAAATGTGTCACGGAAGTTCAACTTAAAATGGTTATTTCAACAAAGAATACTGCACTAATTTGCTGATAATATTTCTAAATCTTCGTTTCTGATCAAGATCAAAAATTTCAAGCTGCAAACAGGTGTTAACTCTGGTACGTATTTGAGTAACATTTTTGGAAGGATTTGCTTGGAGATATTTGAGCGATGCTGACGCAAAATGGGCAGATTTTATTGGATATAATTAGCGCGCGGCTTTTGTGATCTCGACTAAAATTAGATTAAACTATGTACCAGTGCCTAGCTTGTAACAATTGTGTGATGTAAGATAAATGCAGTTTAATACGATTCATGCGTACGTTGTATAATCTCAAACTGAACTGGTTTCCGAATGGAAACCAGTGTTACAAGCTTTAAAGTTTTGCGTTCTTCAAACTTGTTTCACTGAAACAGCTGTTTACCGTTGTCTTTGCACCTGAAATTAGATGCCGAAATTTGCAGCTTAAAAACTGCGTTGTTTCGAGAATTTCTATTTCATGCCCGTCAACGGTATTTGAACAATTAATGTGTCAGGGAATTTTGAACCTGATGGCAGCTCAGTTGAAACCATTTCAAGCCGGGTTGTTTTATTTCGGAAAAAATATGAGGGGGGAAAATGAATTTCTTCCATTTTTTTCCGGAAAAAATAGAAAAAATTCATTCTTTGTCCGAGTGATCGGCTAACCCAACCTTAGTCGGTGTTTGCCCAAAAATGCTTGCATTTTGAAACTTTTTGCATATTTGAACTTCTGATGACATCCCCTGATCATTCCATGCCCAAATCTGAATTTTTGAAAAATTCAATTTGTAAGGCCACAGTTCAGCACCTCAGAACCCAAAAATTCTTTTCAAAAAGTTGGACAAATTATATGTCATATGACGCAGTTTGTAAAGCTGAGTCGAGTGGTGGTAAACTTTCTGCAATGAGAAGTCTGTTTAACGCGTTGTTCTCAAATAACTGATTTGATGCGCTGCCGACGATCATGGTTCGACGCCAAATTTAGGTATTTGCAATAACTCGTTAGCCAAGAGCCTGATTGGGAAAAATTTAACAATATTCTTCTTAGCTGCGCAACCTGTGACAAATGGCTTATAATTTGTCTAATTTTTCTACAAACAAACTTTGAGTCCAATGGAAGAATTTGGGACCTTAAAATTCTGATTTTTTTTAAAATTTTAGTTTGATTGTAGAATAATCGGGGGAGGTCATCAGAACATCACAAACTCGTGAGTGGAGCGAGCTAAACAAGTCACACTTGTTTTTTGTAAGTATAACAACGAAACCTGGTGAGCGAACCGAACAAGATGCATTTATACTTTTACATTCTGTCTCATGGCAAAGCTTCATTTCTGAAATAAATTTATATATTCATATGCTGCAATTTTCGCTCTTTTCGGACATATAATGTGTGCAGATGGACATTTACACACGGTCACTGTTAATGTGTTGCATGTAAATTAGTTACATGTCATCTAAAGACGTTATTTTATATCATATTTAGTTGCAAATTATATTTAAGAATCGTTTAATAATTTTCCACTTTTTCCATTTTTTTCAACCCCCTCGGAAAAAAATGGAAAAAACCTTTTTCCGGTAATTTTTCCGGCCAACAACCCTGATTTCAAGTATGCCGTTCATAATCAGCACGAGAAACAATTTATTCCTTATAAACGGGTGATATTCGCTTTGTGGTTGTAGTGTATAATGCGGCGCTGCGCTTAGTATTAAACTCGAACCTAAACGTTTGACCCAAACAATCTGCCGTCATTTCACTCTACGTCTGAAACGGAGTTTGCCCTAAAAACTAATTTTCCCACCTTGATTTTGGTACAGGTTGACTTACAGATTGTAACTAATTTTCAGAAAATTTTTATTTAATTTTATTTTGCCAGTGACAATACGATAATATATTAGCCTAAAATATGTCCAACTCATCACCATTATATGACATACCGCCGTAATAGTAAATTGGTTCACAAGAATATGTTTCGTGGAAATCTCCTAATTTGGATTAATGTCAACGTTTTATCGGTTTTATTTCTTTGTATTTGTGGTTCCGAAGTTCAGTCAGTAACTGGAACACAATCAACTGATGCTGTTGATATAAGTGTCGCGAATGTTCCTCGCAATTTGTTTCACTGGGACTTAGAAGCAAACACGCAATTGAGTAAGTTTACTGTGATTTGTTTAACTGACAAAATCCAATGTGGGAACCTGCCAGTCCTCTGGAAACCCGTAACAGTGATCAAAACATAAATTTTGTACTAAGATTTAGCACTAAAATAATATTCCGCATAACGCACTCGCCCTTGTTAGAAATTTTTGCGTCCGCCACTAGACCTGCTAAATTTGAATATGATAGTGTCCAAATGTTTGAATAAGGCGTCGCTACTATAAGACCATTTAGCAAATTCGGCTGATCATTTTTCGTGCTAATACTGCATTTTGTTAAATTATTTTTAACGATTTGCCAAACGTGCTTTTTCAACGACTGCAACACCATTGCAATCTGTTCCATTCCTATCCCTGATCCCGCAAGATAGGAAAGCGAAGGTGCGGTAGTTTTTCTTTAAAAGCTGTTAAAATATGCTGATATCTAAGCAAGAGCTGCCACCCAGGCCACGGCCCCCCAACAGATATCGAAGCCAAAATTTTTTGTGTTGAGATGCAATGCTGAAATTGTGTTTGGCTTGTCGTTCACGAGCTTTTGGCACTGTTTATATTTCGCTTCCCGTCAGAAACTTCTGGATTCGCCACTGTCTAAAGATGACAAATGCAATTATTTTCTATTATACAAGTGTGTATAAAATCAATGCTGTAGTGACGGGAGTCCCTATCCCTAATAAGAGTTCGTAAGCGGATAGAGTCCCTAAATAATAATTGAAGTCCATAAATGGCAATTATCCCTAAGTGTAGAGCATAAATGACTCCAGCACCAAATAATTTAAGTTCGAAAGTTTAAAGTGTACTTAAATTTTGAAAGTACATTCCTAAGTATAACCTTGCATGATCGCCCAAGCTATTGACACAAGACAAATAAACGTTTAATTCAACCTATAGTTGCAGTACCGGATATATATCAGCAACGAAGGGTGGTGAAGCGTGTGCTAGAAATAAATGAAGGGGTACCAGGCCAAATAAATATCAGCCCTCCCTTCTTATTCGGGTCACTACAGTAATTGCTTTCCGTTTTTACTTCAGCGAGTTGTACTTCGAAACCGTGTCAGAATCAGGGAAGCTGTAAATTAGAACTTGATGGTTCTTCGAGGTGTCAGTGCCCGACAGGATTTAGCGGTTCACATTGTCAAATTGATGTTCGGCGCAAAGCCACTGAGTTACCTCAGCGTAGATATGATGATGATGTTTGTAACAGCAGTCCTTGTACCAATGGAGGAACGTGCGTTAGCAATCAATTGATTGACAATTCTGACTCGGTATGTTATTTTTGAGGCAGTCTGGAGGCTGTCTTTTTTGAAAACACTTTGTTCTTGGAGTACCTGTTTCAGAACTCCTCTTATTTTTAGAACGTTCAATATCCAATCAGCTGACATTTGTTTAGGTTTATGATGGTATTGTGACAAGTCGTCGAGCATTGCAATGTTTAGGCTGGCTTACGCTACGCTAAGAATTATGCTTAGATTTAATAATAGACGTTAGGACACCGTTTGGCGACAAGATGTTGCGTGACGAATTGTAGATTTATGACAACTATCTGGTATTTAAAATATTTCCTACCAAGGTGCGTAAAAAATTGCAGCGTACAATTTAGCTCTAGAGAAAACGCCCCCTATCTTTGATACTGTGATCCCCCGGATTTCGTGTATTCTACTTTTGACTTCCATGTGTAATACTGAAAAACGTATTTGCATCTGGCAAGTAGCCAAGGTGGGCAGGGGGGCTCAGGCCAAACATTGCATATAGCGGTACTAGGCACAGCTTTTTGTGTTATTCATGTTTTTTCTTCTCTTCAATTTGATAAACACTAGCTAGCGGTTTTCGTCCAATTATATTTTCGCGCTGTATGGCTTGATCAAATATATATCTCTAGAAAGACAAATGGTTTTCCGTATCAAGTACATGTATATGTCGGATCCAAAGGCTTAATTCAACCCAATTCCTAACTGGGCTAGCCCAGCGCGCAATTGGGCTGAATTACGGCTTGGACTATCAAATTCCAAGTTTCGGATTGGTCTGGCATGCTTAATTACGATTATCAAGTAACCAATCAGAAAAAATACCGTTATCAAGTAACCAATCAGAAAACGTACAGCTTCATCATAGACATGATTTCGCTTTGGACTAGCCCAAGTCGTAAATCCACTTTGCACTAGCCTAATTCGGAATTGGGATGAATTACGACATGGGCTAAAACATATATATTATTTATGTTGGTACGTACGTAACCAGGCTCATTGACCCTTTCAGTGGCTGCTTGTTGGAATATTTGCAGATTTAAGTTGTGTAATGTTTTTGAGTGATCCAAACAAGAACAAGGTTTCTGTTTGAAGCCATATGAGTTATGTTAGTCCTGCCATGGCGCTTTGCGAAGAGATAAAATATAATTTGCATAAAATCCCAAAGGAAAAATGATTTCCCAGTTTCTCGGTTACAACAATTTCTCCAAAATTTTCCTAATTTTATCGGTACAGGGTTTCCGGCAAAAGATCTAGAGGATGCCGAGTGCCATGTTGCCAAAACACTAAATATGATTTTATACAAACCGACATACAAATTAATTCCTAGATTAAAAATGACGTTTTCGTATATCTTTCAATTGGTACTCAATTTTACTTGGTTGAGATTGAAATTAGAAACGTTCCTGGTTAATAAGACTTGCGCAAAATTATCGGTTAAAAAGTGTTTAAGTAAAAAGTGTATTCACAGGTGATCCAGAAAATAAGGCAAATGTTCCGTTTGTGATTCGGCGCAGTATATATCAAGTAAAACAAAATGCTACGAATATTGAATATAAGTGAATAACAGTAAAGTTTTCCCCGCAGAATAATACGACGGGCAGTTCACAGACACCCAATTAACGTTCCCTGGATGCGTCTCTGGAGTGTTTAAATTGGTTTGTCGTCCACAGCGCCAGCATATTGAATAAAATATCAAATCTGCGAATTAATAAAAACTACATTTATTCTTCAACTGATTTTAGAGCCAAAACGAACTGTCGTACACTTGTTTATGCTACACAGAATTCACTGGACTGTATTGTGAAACGTTGCTCATTCAAGCAAAATGTGACCACTGCCCCGACGATAGTGTATGCAGTCACAATGAACAAGATACCGCAAAATGCTCATGTAAACCAGGAACATCAGGTAATTCATAGCTTGGTTAGTATTATTTGATGTTGCTCAACTGTTATGTCATTGGTGTGCTTAAATTATGATGACCCGACTATCTTAACGGCCGGCCCTGGGTTTGAATTTTATGCGGACGCATATGAACGCCGCCTTAACTGCATTGTTCCCGCAGTTATATACATAGTAGCAATAGACGTTTGCAGTAGATTGGTTGGGTTTTGTAAGCTTTTGTAAACAGGCTTAGGTTTTGGACAATGGTTACATAAGCCTCAGTCTAATCGATTGCCTCGGCCTCTAACAAAGCGTAATTGTGAAGGCGTCAGCCTTAGTGTAAGCCTTAATTTTAAATGTGGGGAAAAGTGGACAAATCCGAATGGGTCAACAATTTCGTACTTGAAAGCCTAAGCGTAAGCTTAAGTCAAGCAAAAAATTCGTCTAAATGTTAAGCTTACTCTATTCTAGTCCCATAGAAAAACGTTCCGCCCCTGATCTTTACATAGACCAAGTTTTCTAGGGGGGTGCCAAAATTCTTCCAGGGCGCTGAGCCTTCCTGGTTCCCCTTTGTCTACGGGACCGTCAGTGTATATTATGGGTTTCACACAACGCATTTAGCGATATATTTTTCAGGAACCCCTGGATCTTGTACAAGGTTGCTGACAACAAGCGTTTGCGAACCGAATCCATGCTTTAATAACGCAACGTGTATACCGCGTTCATACTCGCCTCCATCCAGGCCTTTACAACAATCTAGTCTCAATCATACAGGCGAACCTGAAGCGCAATACCCGGCAATGACCCCAAACACGTTTACATGTCAATGTTCAGAACATTTTACGGGTTTACTCTGTCAGCACTCAATACGTCCAGCTATCGAAAATATAAGCCACATAAACGTTATTGGCGATGACGACAAACTCAATACGCAATGGTCAAAAAATAAACCACCTCACTTGTTGTTGTATGATTCACTGCCTGAGCGATCTCAAACTATCCAGCGAAATGAAACATCATCATTTTCACTTTTTCCATTGGTTGATATTGATCCAGTCGTCGAATTGAAAAATTCTTCTGATAGGTCTTTTCAATCTCAACAACATCTGCTACAACAGCAACAGCATCAGCAACAACAACTACAACAACAACAACAACAAAAACAACAACAACAACAACAACAACAACAACAAAAAGTGCAACAACAACAACAACAACAACAACAACAACAACAACAAAAAGTGCAACAACAACAGCAGCAGCAACAACAAAAAGTGCAACAGCAACAACAACAACAACAACAACAACAACAACAACAACAACAGCAGCAGCAGCAGCAACAACAACAACAACAACAACAACAACAACAACAGCAACAACAACAACAACAACAACAAAAAGTGCAACAGCAACAGCATCGCAAAGAATTCAGACAAGAGGATGCCAATCTTAGTAGTCCAGTAAACCAACCTATTCCAGAGTTGCCTGTAGTACACCGAATCCCGGGTGCACAAAAATCCGATCGCTGTACAGCAAATAAATGCGGAAATCGAGGTAAAGAAATTGCAATAACTCACTTATCAATGTTTATGCTCGATTTTATACGTCAAAATTTTTTTAGTTTTACACGAGGTTATACCTTTCCGGAATGCAACTTTGACTACGTCCGTGAGGTTTGTTTCGTCAGGTATCGTAACTGTGTTTCTCGTTGAATTTGTTATATAAACTCAAAATTTGCTAAAAATGGTCAACGGATCAAATTAATAATATGGTTGCTTTAATTTTTTAGGGACGTGTCTTGAAGCGCCACATGGATTCGCTTGCGCGTGCGCAAAAGGCTTTGAAGGGCTGTACTGCGAAAGGTCCGTGATTCAAAACCGTAGCATCGTCTGCGATTTAGAGTGCCAGAACGGTGGATACTGTGAACTTGTTCGGGACCAAAGTGGTACAATTTGTTTATTTCCATTTTGAATTTTGTTGCGTTTATTACTAATGAACATTGTTGAGAATCATCAGTAGGTGAATTTTGAACGTACCAAATATGGGCTTCCTTATTAATTTAAAGCAAACTAACTTATTTTATAGATCTGGGCGCACTGACAGTTAAATAGTTCCTTTTTAGAGCTACCGGGTGCCATGGTCAAAAGTTAGGGCGTTTAAAATTTGAATTTTAAATATGGATTGCCACCTATCAAATTTATGTATACGACAATTAAACAAGACAGATATTATTATTAATATGTCAGTGATACCAAGAGTGCTTGATACCCTTTAACAAGAGTATGCAGCTGGGTACATTCTATGTAGAAAAAATGTACCCAGCGCGCGTTGCATTTTTGGCTTACCCCCCGTATTTGGGAGGGGGGTCAAAATCTCCATCAATGTTGAAATTCATGTGCTATTGTATATAATAAAATGTGGTCCGATTATATTTTCGGTGTTGGCTGGCGGAAACACGTGTAAAATGAACGTAAAATTGACCCCCCAAAATGAGGGGGGTTGGCCAAAAACGCAACACGTGCGGTACATTATTTAATACACAGAGTGTACCCAGTTGCACACTCTTGTTAGAGTGATCATCCACGCTGGGTGATACTTACTAGATCAACTCGATACGTGTTTGTACTGTAATTTTTCGAGCAATAACCTTTGAACCGTTGGCCATGCAGCTGTTAAAATGATACCTTCAAGTCACCTCGTTGACTTCAATAGAATATGCCACTTTTGACTCCTAGGAGGTTCACTCTAGTATGGAAAGGAAAGCGCAGGAAAAGGAAAAATTGAAAAATGGCTAAAAGCGCAGCAGCTAACAATTTAAAAATTGGAGGCATTTAGTAAATGTAATTTTCGATAAAACAAAATCTGGTGGAGGGGTGTTTTCTTTCGCCCCCTCTTGATGGTCCCTTGTGAATGGTACGTTTGGTTCTTCACATAAACTATAAGGGCGACAGGGATGTTTTCGTGAGTCCTTCAACAATTCTTTTAATTTCAGGCAATATCAAGCCAACGTGTGCATGCCCAGTCGGTTACTCAGGTCTGATTTGTGAGAGTGAATTCAATTTTCTACCTGACACAACGACGACACAGGCGTCGAATATATTCAAAACCAACAATCCAAGCCGCATTTTTACCGTTGAAGATCGAAAAGTTTCCGTAGGACCAAATCACACTGTGACTGAGAATAAAATTCATTCGCTCCCTGTCTGCCACGGTCAACCATGCCGGAACGGTGGTGTATGCCAAGAAGTTCCTTCGTCGAGCACAGGATATATTTGTAACTGCGCTGGAACAGGATTTCGAGGTAAATCGGGTTTCTGTAAGATCGGTAACGGCGTATAAGTTCAACGGTGGGGTACGATGTTCTGGCATAGAGGGTGCATTCGACGCCAATTTTTTGCTATGTTCTTGCCTGTAAATTCTTCTGTGAAACATTAATTACGGCGTAGCATACATCGTAGATCATTGCTATCCTTAATTTGTTTACATAAATTTCACAATTAGGCAAGTAAATTTAAATTTTTAAACGCCATCACCAGCAATTAGGTTTTGGCGTAGACCTGTAATTACTTGAATAGTTGCTGTTACAGTTTAAATTTGATTGCAAATTTTAGGCTGAATGACATAAAATATAGCGGTGTCCAGAAGCGGATCCAAGATTTTAAAAATAGGAACTGACAAATTATTTTGAAGTGAAGTAAAATTATGCGTGTAATTTGAACCACAAATATGATTAACAGATCAAACGCTTAGACACTCGTGTATACTGATTTTAAAAGCGCAGTTCGAGTTGCAACCCCCTATGCCCGTAGCTCGTTGGATATGCTAAGCCGGGAACAGTTTTACGAGGGACACGCCGTTAATTTCCCAAGACTTATAAACTTAGCAAAACTATTTTCCACAAGAGCTGGTGTTTTTTCGAGGAAGCTGATCACCTTTCTTCTGGTGGCCCCCTGCTATGGATTCGGTTAGCTCATTTCTGTATACAACACTGAAGTTGATTGTTGGAAGCTAATTTTAAAAAACCTTGGCCAGTATATGTGTAGAAAACACATTTTAGGAGCACATTGCGAGCTGCACATCGATAATTGCACAGAACTACGGCCGTGTGGACCGAACGCAAAAGAATGCCGAAATAACGCAGCTGTTGACAGCGGCTTCGTTTGTATATGCTTGCCTGGCTGGTCAGGTACACAGTGTCAGCAGTGGAATGGTCCAGTGATTGAAACAGTTTCAAACACAACTAAGGTATGATAAGCTATTTGTTGACTTATCCTTTCCTTCAATCCGTATTCACTTTTATTGAGCACTGACAACGTATGGTTGAACCAATTTGTTAATCTTGCGTGACGAACTAATGTTTTAACGGATGTCTTCGGATCCGTAGTCAGAGGGGGTCAGGAGAGGCTCAGCCCCCTGGAACATTTTTGCCTCTACCCTTTTAAAAAATTTTCAATCCTGGTTGTAAGTCATGTTCTGAGATTTTCAGCGAAATTACTTGGACCATTTCTACGTCCAACGATACAAGAGCAAAAGTAAATTTTTGAAGACATCTGTTGTATTGAACCGTTTTTTGAATATTAATTAATAATTAATATTTATTTAGTTGATATGTAAGTATATATGACAGTAAATTCGTTTCTAATAATATTTCAGCCACAGCAAGACTGTCCCTCAGGCTATGCGGGCCAGTCGTGCCTTGAGTCCACTGTCGCCGCGTTTGACGGTCAAGCATTCATGGTTGATTTGGTGCATCCGGCAGTTGAACAATATCGTCTAAAGCTGCAGTTTAGAACTACGCTATCCAATGGTGTTCTGGTTATCGCGTCATCAATATTCAATTTTCCACTATGGTACCTTGGACTTGTGAATGGGGCTCTAGTAGTCGATACACGTGGAGCTTTGGGGTTGAAAAATGCTGTCAGTAGGAGTCGGGAAGATATTGAAGGAATAATTGAGCTAACTCGAGCAGACGGCGATAAATTGTTGCTGAACGATGGTCAATGGAAAACTGTTACGGTTAGGTAAGTTACAGCGCAAAGCGGCGCACCCAGAATGTAGCCAAGAAGGCCGGCAAACCCCATAATCTGAATTCATTTTGCTTTAGGTAGAGACACTGCTTTCTGAAAAATCGTTAGGAAATTTTCAACTTTATCTCTAAGATGTAAACATTTTAATCGTCTTTTGGATGTCGGCCGACTCCAATCCAAATTTGACGACACGACGCCTGTGGAGCAAACCTCATTCGTTGTTTAAGGGTTTTTAAAAAGTTCGATTAAATGTTGTTGATCAGAAATTTCGAATATGTTCTGTAGTGATACTGTACCGAAATGCAGCGCTAAAATGTGTTCGTATGTATCCACTAACGGGTCCACACGAGAGGACAGAGACGTACGTCCACGTCGTCAGTAAATGTTTTACGATAAAATGATAAGATCCCTTTATATATGACAATTTTTCCCTCTCACAAAATTGGCACACATATACAGCATATAGTAAAAATTGCGTTTCATAACTTGTCAGCCGGTTTCACGTAAGAAACTTCAGGATACACCGCTGCATGTATAATGACATTAATTTTTTAATATCTATCGCACTTACTGTGATTTTGAAGGTGGGTTTTTAACATTTCTACGAAATGCACGTCACTTATCATATTGTGAAATCCCAATTGTGACACAATACGCAGCATAGACACTGTTCAACATTAAATCTAGGCGTTGGTTTATCCGTAGGCTTAAACTGGGCTCATTTAAGTTTAGATTGGCGATGCTAAGCATTTCCTACTCTAAAACATTTCAATTGAACCATGTGCTTCAGCTATAACACTTGGCAATCTGAATAAAATGGTGCAGGAACCAAGTATACAAGTTTTCGGCGACTATTATACAGCTCCTAGCTTTTGGGTGAGTGCATTTCAGAAAACCATTCGGTAATGCAACAATTCATTGTTTCAGTGGCCATGTTACTTTAAGGGGCGTCCAGGTTTCTGGTGGGTCTATAAAATAGTAAGTTTAGATTCTAGATTACATTTTTGCTTAGGCTTAGGCTTTGAAACTCATTTTTGCAACGCTTAGGCTTAGGCTTAGGCTTAGGCTTAGGAATACGCTGAATCTACTGTTACGCCCCTTAAAGTAACATTGGCCGTTTCAGTTATGTTGCGTCTCGTTATATCGAATTAAAACTGCTCGACAATTCAAACGATCTGCCGGCGGCGGTAAAGCGTCTAGACTTTGCAACAACTCATCCCCTAAACACGTTTGAGCAATCCCGAGCAAGCGGTATCGGAGTAGCGTCTACAAAATTTGGCGGATTTGCGTTGAACCCAGCTGAAGTTGCACCGATGCCGAATTTTGTTGGATGTGTGCGCGATATAACTATCAATGATAGGGTTAGACTTCAAAGACAAGATGTTTTTTGGCAATTTTAGATTCAGAAGTTTTTAACGTCGATATTTGTATGAAATATTGGCTAAAGCTAGTTATGCAAACTTGGGGTCTAAGGGGGGCAAGGAGGCCATGCCCCCCAATGTTTTGGAAAATTGTGCAGTTTTTTTTGATGTACACTGAGAAGAATATGCTCTTTGGTTTAAATCATGCATTTAGCATCGCGCTCGCAAACTTTTCTTACCATAGCTGATCGTGTAACGGTACTAAAACAAACCTGTATTGAGCGCAAGCTGAACTTCCGTAAATGCCAGTGAGGTCTGGTTATCCGCGAGATGCCTGAACAGATCTCATGACGATGGGGAACCGGTGAATATTATTGGGCCAGGGTGCCCGGCGACGGAAAGCCTCGCGAGGTATAATTTTGAGCCTCTATCGGACCTAACAATGCTGAAATTTTGCTTACACTTTTAAATATCGCCCGGCAAAAAGGGTTGAATTTTGGTTTTTGGAGCGTGTAAATCTAGGCAAGAACCGGCTTTATGGTAGTGTAAGATGTTTATGTACTTGCTAAGCGATAGTTGCAAATTGAAACGTTTGTTTGAAGTGGCTGCTATAGTTTTTGCAGCACATTTTTAGCGCCCATTTCAAACATTTGTGCTTTCTGTTAAGATGAATTTAATCCATATGGCTCAAATTGCGGATCCGTGGCTATGGGATATATATCCGCTCACAAGTCCTGGTGCACTGTAAACTTTGAAATACACAAATAATTCAGCTGAAGCTCATAATGTGTTTTCCAGCTACCAAGGCCGTGGCCAGTTGGTACTCGTCCCCCTCTCAATAAAACAACAAAAACGACCTCCCTTATTTCACACTTGCGTGCTACCGCAAAATTATATTTTTGCATTAAGATTTTGGTATTGCGCGATCGTGTGAAACGTGAAACTTTTTTGCAAAGCTTTTGTGAATTTTATATATATATATTTAGCTGAGAAAAACCCTTGTGCTTCCGTTGATCAAAGTGTATAGAAAAATATTCAACGCAATAGGGGACATTGGTGGAGTCATTCGCTTATCGCCCCTCGTATTGGTAGCTAATGGGGCGGCAGGGAATTCGTAGTCTGCTTGGAATAATTTTTAACCCTCTTATGAAATTTTTAGCCCAACTTGTAAGGCATTAGAAATCACTGCTGCCACTGGTCCTGCCCACCTTGCACTAGATATCATCTTGTGAAATGTTTGTGATTGAAATATATTTTAGGTGCTGATACCGCGTGCAATCGAGTCTCAATCATTAAATATCAAATATAATTGCTCACGATCAGCTCAGTGTGAATCAGCAAATGTGTGCTCAAATCGCGGTGAATGCATCGATTTGTGGGATCGCTATGATTGTGACTGCAAGCGTCCGTATTTGAAACCTAATTGCGAGCTCGGTAATATTTTTGTTGTAATTATAGTTTTGCTACACTGCAAATTTTAGTGAGTTGATTTTAACTCAGAATGAGTTGAATCACTCAGTCTGAGTTAGGACTATCAGAACTCAGAATTCTGAGTTGATTCAATTCATTCTGAGTTAATTGATCAACTCACCCAGAGTCAGCTCAAGTCACAGTAAGAATCAAGTCAACTCAAAGTGAGTTAAAGTATTCTGTTATTAACTCAGAAATAACTAACTTTCCGTCTGAGTTAATTTATTAACTCATTGGATTTTACAATGTAGTTTCTTCAATTCATCTGAACTTAATTTCATCTGTAAATAGTTTATGCTTCTTTCACAATCAAATATCACGAGGTCCAGCAGAAAATGTCATAACCTCATGTTTTAACACTCGGAAATTTGAAAAATTTTCGAGTGTTAAACTTGGGTTAAAAATTTTGCGTTAATCTAAAGTTTACACTCGAAATTTTTAGAAGGTTTCGAGTGTTAACCTTAGGCTATCGAAAATTTTGCGTTAATCTAAAGTTAACATTTGAAATTGTTAAAAAATTTTCGATTGTTAACCTGAGGTTATGACATTTTCTGTGGTACCTCGTGACGTTTTATTGTGAATGGGCCAGTATAAGCATGCAAATTAAAACTGTGTATACATCCGTAAAACGGATAAATTTTAGCATTAATAATTTTTTAATCTTGTGTTCTCATTAATCCGCTTTGGTTAAAGTAAATACTTAAGCAAGATTTCACAAACCCAGCCAATAACAATTTGTAAATTTTTTGCGGCTATTGATCCTCTTTGGTAATGCAATGGTTCATGTTCGTCTTAATTGCAGTTGTAATGCATCCCATTGTTTTCAATAAGATAGCCGCCGATTGAGACATAGCTTCAATTTCATTTTTGTGTTAACGTAAAACTTGAAATAATATTTTTGCATCGCAAGATTCGCATTGTTCTACTAAACGTTTCGGTTCGACATATTTACAGAAACGTAAATAACACAAGGAATAGGGAAATAAATTCATTTCCGCAATTGTTGGAGTAGCGAAAAGGACTTTTACAGATTTAGAATAACCAGGTGGTTTGTTTAGCCCAAAAACATTCTCGCCAGCGATACTCGGATACATAAACCCTTTAAAGGGCATTATGAGTTTCCCAATACGAAATCTTGGCTGCGCCCATTGCCAAGGATACTACCGTATACCTTCCCTGCCCGGAATGCACAATCTCACTGGTTAAGGGGCTCGAATACTCTGGCTGCAGCATTAACTGTTTCTTGCATATTTTGTGCAATTTTTATAGCAAGGATCGAATGTTGTTTTATTGTTACAAATTGTTTCAGCCCCAATAGAAGCAACATTCGGACACGAAGCGAATCAAAGTTTTGCAGAAGTCGCAATGTCGCCAACTGAACGCAATTGGGTTCAACACAACGTGACTATTTCGTTTCTGTTCAAAACGCGACATTCAACCGGAGTTCTGTTCTACCTCGGAGAAGAAGTGCCTACTGGTATCGACAGAGCACAACAATTTCTTTTGGGACAATTATAAAGATCTGCCGTTTCTTGGGAGCCAAGGAAACTTAGAGGCTGGCTTCTCATATGCTTAGGTTTAGGTGTATGGTTCGGGTTACGTTTCGGTTTAGGATTAGGCACAGGAATGGACTTAAAGTTAGGTTTAGCGATCAAGTGTTTAATATTAACATGAACCATTTTGTATGTAAGTGACACATGCTGTTAAGTTAGGCTTGTAGATATAATGTGGTTTGGTTGAAACTGCCCTGCTTTGCTTCAAGATAGCCCGCCACTAGAAATTCTCAGTAGAGTTTGCGAGAACATTTTTAGAAAGTGCGTAAAGATTTAACAACATAAATCTGCTTTAATGTTGCAGAAAAAAGTTTACCTTAGTGGGTGGAACATATTTGTTTTGTTCTTATTTAGTTCACCAACGGTATTAATGTTAATTTGATTGAAGGCAAAAGTTCCCCCATACTGCTGTTTATTATCTTCGTAAGCCTTAGCTTACGCTTAGAAAACGATAATTGGAAAAATTGCAACTTCATTTATACCGGAAAAACCTAACTATTTTTTTTAACTTTGTCTCTTTTAAGGAATTTGATTGAAAACCAGAAAAGTGAGCATAATTGTTTATTATAAATGTAAAATATTGCTATTTCAACAGTGTCACATTGATTTTCAGGCCCTGTCAATCCATTGGCAGGTATGTTCTTAGCCGCCGAATTGTTTGAAGGTCGTTTAAAAGTATCGACAAAACTTGGGCCGAAAGCCCAGTGGTGGCTAGCAAACGATAAGCGATTGGACGACGGGAAAATGCGACTCGTTTCGGTTACTAGAATTCAAAATACGATACTGGCAAACGTTGATAATGAAACTGTTATTTCTGGTTAGTGATATATTATACAACTCACAATTCATATAGAAACGTCTTAAACTTAACCCTTTCTCACATGAATATTTTCTATTTCCCCTGAGACCTACTTTTATGCTCGGATTCGAACTCCAGTGCATGGAGTGGGAGGCGTATACCATCACCACTCAGCTATAGGAGCTTGACGCTCGAGCCCGAGGGGGCTCTCACGTCTTGTGGTGATTTAGTACTATGTATACGTGTTGCAATTGTTAGACACTGTGCGATATATATTATTTAACGTATATACACTGCGCTGAGTTACCTATGGGCAACTCAATGCGAGAAGGGCTTAATAGTATAAGTTCTATGTTTAGCGCAGTTGTATATCCATGATTCTGGCAAGGACGGTTTCGTAGTGTAAAAATTTCGAAGACAGATTTCTTTTATCAACCTAAAACGTTCCTTAAACGCCCTGGATAAGAATCCGCCACGCGGGTTTAACCCTTGAGCCCCACTAGCTACGCCCTTAGTTCAGCTGGCTAGAAACCGATATTTAATTGTAAAACTCACGAAAACACTGAACTTACGTTTAACGTAGAAGAATTGGCCTGTTATGAATGCTGAATATATTCTCTTATCTCTGTTATTGCGTGCGATAGAAGCTTCTCAGATTTACATGTCGTTACATCACAATGTTGTTATTTAGTGTAACCCTGAAATTTTGCGAATTTTCGCATGTGAGTGAACAACAAACTCAGCTGATATAACTCCGGAGGTTTTTTCACAAAAAAGCTGACCAGCATAAATTACAATCAGCATAAATTTCTAGGAAGAATCCCATACACTGTCGCGTTTCCGCTTGACGCGCAGGCGTTTTACATTGGCGGCGTACCCAGTGTACCGGGATCAAGGGCTGACGGCAGACACAGAGTTCGTAGACAAACGACAGGATCTAATATTAACACACACAGCTCGATTCGAATCCAAAACTTTGCAAGCACTTCTCGAGTAAACAGCGAGGCATTTTCATCCAAAGTTTCGTTCAAGGGAATTTTGCAGGTATGTTTCAAAATCATTTTGAATATTGGTGTTATGTTCGTTGACAAAGCTACAATTGTTTTAAAGTCCATTTCTAAAATTGCTGAAATATTGGAAAAAATAAAGTAAAAAACATAATAAAAATGTTGGCCAATTAATGATCAACAATAATTTTCTAAAAAGGTTTACAGGTGCACAGCTCTGGGTTCCCTACACAATTGCAGCTTTATCCAAAAATTCCTTAAGCTGCACCTCTCTTATGCACTCAATAAAATATTCTGCTAGCGCTTGTGTGGATGTTGAGTGTGACTACTGTAGGAACGTTCTCGTTATTCTGTTTCGGACGGTTATTTATTTTTTAATCCATTTCCAGTTGTTTGGACAATGCATCTTTAACTTATACCAGCTATTTCGTATGGTTTAAGTTCATTACTTTCGGAATATACTATTAAAATGTGAGCATGCTGCTATGAATATAGGTAACATTATACTTTAATAAATGAAGCAATACTGAACATAATTGGGTCCTGGAGCCATTTACGCAATCTATTCAGGGTAATAAACGTTGATGGACTAATTAGTGATTTTAGATTATTCACTTGCAGAAAGAAATAGACTTTATAATTCATACTGAAAATTTTCACCCCGCACTCTTATTACCGTCGCTTTCTTATTTGAGTCACTACAGTAAGCGCAAAAATATTAGCAAACTTTAATTTCAGGATGTTCGTATTGGCGATCGGCATATACTTTTGATCCAAGACCATAAACTTAACCTGTCAAATGTTTTCGGAACGACTACGTTACACAATGGTATTTTACCAGGAACAGTTACCGATGACGTGTGCCGCAAACTGAATCCGTGTCAAAATTCTGGTGTTTGCAAAAATAGTTTCAATGATTATGTGTAAGTTTAAATCATGGGCGCCACAGGACTGGGGGGCGAGCAAGGTTGTGACACCCCCTATAATTACAAAACCAAAACTTTGTAATAACATTTAATGCCAAAATTGCATTTGAGAGTTCGCTCGCGTGATTGCTGCGTTTTACTGTTGGTTCCATTGCTCGACTGTAGCATAAATCAGTGCACTGTCAATAGTAATTCGTAGTGCGAACAATTGAGACAACCCTCAAAATAAATTAGCATTAACTGCATCGCCAAAGCACGCGACAAAGTAAACAATGGTATTGTA